>PVJL010004230.1:0-82605 GCA_004026885.1 Lyroderma lyra
TTTATCAAAAATTATTTGTCCATAAATTTGTGGGTTTATTTCTGGGTTTTCAGTTCTATTCCATTGGTCTCTATTTCTGTTCTTCTGCCAGTACCAAGCTGTTTTGACTATTGATGCTTTGTAATATAAATAGAAGTCAGGAAGTGTAATGCCACCAGCCTTATTCTTTTTATGTAGTATTGCTTTGGCAATTTGAGGTATTTTATGGTTCCATATAAATCTAATAATTCTTTTGTCTACTTCATGAAAGTATGATTGTGGGATTTTAATGGGTATTGCATTAAATCTGTAGATTGCTTTGGGCAGAATGGCCTTTTTAACAATGTTAAGTCTTCCTACCCATGAACAGGGGATATTTTTCCACCTCTTAAAGTCTGTTCCAATTTCTTTCAAAAGTGTCTTACAGTTTTCTGTATAAGTCTGTCACGTTCTTTGTTAAGTTAATTCCCAGGTATTTCATTCTTTTTGTTATCATAGCAAAAGGAATTGACTCCCTCATTTCTTTTTCTGAGGATTCGTTGTTTGTATAAAGGAATGCTGTTGATTTTTGTATATTGATTTTGTATCCTGCAACTTTACTATATTCATTAATTGTTTCTAATAGTTTCCTGGTGGAATCTTTGGAATTTCTTATATAAAGGATCATGTCATCCGCAAATAGTGACAATTTGACCTCTTCTTTCCCAATTTGGATACCTTTTATTCCTTTCTCTTGCCTGATTGCTGTGGCTAGAACTTCCAATACTATATTAAATAACAGTGGTGACAGGGGGCATCCCTGTCTTGTTCCTGATTTTAGGGGAATAGGTTTCAGCTTTTCCCCATTCAGTATGATGTTAGCCGAGGGTTTGTCATATATGGCCTTTATTATGTTGAGATACTTTCCTTCTATACCTATTTTATTCAGTGTTTTGATCATAAATGGATGTTGTACCTTGTCGAAAGCTTTTTCTGTGTCAATTGAAATGACCATATGATCGTTATCTTTGATTTTGTTGATGTGGTGTATCACATTGATTGATTTTCGTATGTCGAACCATCCTTGTGCTCCTGAGATGAATCCCACTTGATCATGATGTATGATCTTTTTGATGCATTGTTGTATTCTATTTGCTAATATTTCGTTCAGGATTTTTGCATCTGTGTTCATCAGAGATATTGGTCTATAGTTTTCTTTTTTGTGTTGTCTTTGCCAGGCTTTGGTATTAGGGTAATGTAGGCCTCACAGAATGAGTTAAGAAGTATTGCTTCCTTTTCAATTTTTTGGAAGAGTCTGAGGAGGATTAGTGTTAATTGTTCTTTGAATGCTTGGTAGAACTCGTTGGTGAAACCATCTGGTCCAGAGCTTTTGCCTTTAGGGAGATTATGGGTAGTCATTTCAATCTCATTGCTATTGATTGGTCTATTTAGATTATCCAGTTCTTCTTGGTTCAGTCTTGGTAGGCTATAAGTTTCTAGAAACTTGTCCATTTCTTCTAGGTTGTTAAATTTCATGGCATAAAGTCCTTCATAATATTTTCTTCTAATCCTTTGTATTTCTGTGGTATCAGTGGTAATTTCTCCCCTTTCATTTCTAATTTTCGATATTTGTGTCCTTTCCTTTCGTCCTCTGATTAGTCTCTCCAGGGGTTTGTCAATGTTGTTGACTTTCTCAAAGAACCAGCTCTTTGTTATATTAATATTTTCTATTGTCCTTCTGTTCTCTAATTGGTTTAGCTCTGCTTTAATTTTATTATTTCTTTCCTTCTGCTGACTTTGGGTTTTGTCTGCTCTTCTTTTTCTAGTTCTTTGAGATGGGATGCTAAGATGTTTGCTTGTGATTTTTCTTGTTTCTTAAGATAGGCCTGTGATGATATAAATTTCCCTCTTATTCCCTCTTTTGCTGTGTCCCAATAATTCTGATACGATTTATTTTCATTGTCGTTAGTTTCTATATATTTTTTAATCTCATCTTTTATTTGTTCTTTTATCCAGTCCTTTTTTAATAAGCTGTTGTTTAATCTCCATGTATATGTGGTTTTTTTCTGCTTTCCTTTTACAGTTGATCGCCAATTTCAAGGCTTTGTGGTCTGAGAATACATTTGGTATGATTTTGATCTTCTTGAATTTGCTGAGGCTACTTTTGTGTCCCAGCATGTGGTCTGTCCTTGAGAATGTTCCATGCACACTAGAAAAAAAGGTGTAGTCTCTCTTTGCTGGATGAAGTGTCCTGTAAATGTCAATTATGACCAATTGCTATAATGTGTCATTTAGAGCTGTTATTTCCCTATTTATTTTCTGTTTGGATGATCTGTCCATGGCTGTTAGCGGGGAGTTTAAGTCTCCCACTGTGATTGTGTATCCATCAGTTTCTCCTTTCCAGTCTGTTAGTAGTTTCTTTGTATATTTTGGTGCATCCTGGTTGGGAGCATATATGTTGATTAGTGTCAACTCTTCTTGTTGTTGCATTGTGCCTTTTATCATTATGTAATGTCCATCTTTGTCTTTTACTATCTTTTTTAATTTGAAGTTTATTTCATCAGATATCAGTATGGCCACTGCTGCTTTTCTCTGGTTACCATTTGCTTGGAGTATTGTATCCCATTCTTACACTCTGAGTCTGTGTTTTTCCTTACGGCTGAGGTGTGTTTCTTGGAGAGAGAATATGGATGCATTCTGTTTTTTAATCCAGTCTGCTATTCTGTGTCTTTTGATTGGTGAGTTCAGTCCATTAACATTTAGAGTGATGATCGATATGTGAGGATTTCCTGTGGCCATTACTTATTTTTTTCTTTGTTTTTGTTTGTTTGTTTATTTATTTTTGTTTCTTTCCTGTTGCCCCAACTTTGTTCCATTTTTCCTGATGTTTTGTTGCAGGTCGAAGAGCCTCCTTCAGTATTTCTTGGAGTGCTGGCCTCATGCTGGCAAATTCCCGCAGCTTCTGTGTGTCTGAGAAGGTCTTTATTCCACCTTCATATCTGAAAGATAATTTTGCTGGATAATTTATTCTTGGCTGGAAGTTTCTCTCTTTTAAATTTTTGAATATTGGATTCCACTCTCTCCTGGCTTGCAGAGTTTCTGTTGAGAAATCTGATGCCAGCCTGATGGGTTTTCCTTTAAAGGTTATAGTTCTTTTTTCCCTGGCTGCCTTGAGAATTGTCTCTTTGTCTTTAGTTTTGGACATCTTTAGTACCATGTGTCTTGGAGAAGATCTGTTAGGGTCCAGGTATCTAAGGGACCTGTTTTCTTCTTGCACTTGGGTTCCAGATCTTTCCATAGGTTTGGAAAGTTCTCGTCTATGATGTGTTTGAGTATGCGCTCTGTAGATTGCTCTGCCCCCTCTTCTATTCCTATTATCCTGATGTTGTTTTGTCTTATGGAGTAGGATAGTTCTTACAGAGTTCTTTCAATCCTTTTGGTTCTATATTTTCTCTCTTCCTCTTTCTGAGCTGTTTCCGTGTTCTGATCTTCAATTATCTTCAATAATTCTTTCCTCCATCTGGTTGGTCCTGTTTCCTATGGCAGTTATTTCATTTCTCACTTCTTTTATGGTATTATTTATTTCTCACATTTCCATCTCAATCTTCCATGTTTTGAATTTCTTTGTTAAATTGTTCTTTTTGTTCATGGAGTTCCTTTTTTATATCGTTCATACCCTTTTTTATGTTATTTATCTCAGCTATGGTGTTCTGCCAGTATGATTTCATTTCTCTCACAGCCTTTAGAATGACTGCTTTAAAGTCTCTGTCACTTAACTCAGACCCTTCTAGGTCTAAGAAGCTGTCTTCTGGGTAAATTTCATGTTCTTTCTGAGGAGTTTTAGTTTTTAAGGAATTCATCCTGTCCGCTGGGTTCTTCCTCTTTGACATGAAGGCTTTATGTTCAGTGCCCAGATTATTGCTTTGTGGTGTCTTGCTGTAGGACAGACAGTAGGTGGCACTGGGGGTAAAGTTTTGGGAGAGTGGGGTGTTGTTTATTTCTTGTTTTTGATCTCCTACTGCGTTTGGAGGCTATGCACAAATATCCTGAGGAGAGGCCAACAAAAGGCGCTCCAAGGGCGCCTCTGCCTTCTGCCTTTTGCTGGGGAAGCTGGTCCAAGGCTTGTTTTTGCTGGGTTGGGTGAATGCTATAAAATCTGCCTTTCTTCCCTGCCCTGATTCAGCATCTGGCCATCTTTGGGCTCACACTGCTTTCAGAACCCTGGGGTGCACGAGGAAGTGCACGCTCCATAAGTCCAAAGCTGTGCGCCTGGCCTGAGACAGCAGGGTCACCTTGGCAGCGGGCTGGGAACAGGAACTGCAGCCCTCTGTAGGTCTCCAGGGGACCTAGAACTGGGGTGTCATCTTTGCAGTTCAGAGTCCTTGCTCAGCTCTTCTACCACTCAAAAGTTCCAGAGGCTGGCTCCCAAACTCCGTCCACAGCATGCAGCTCCAAAGTCCAGCTCCTCCGCGGTCTTTCCCCTCCCCTACACTGCACCTCTCCGAATAGTCAGCAACGATTGTGTCCTGTTGCAGTCTGTCTCTGCTCCCTTCCCTCTCCCCCACTCCCCCACTTCTCTCCAACCTTCAGGTGTTTACTTGCAATTTGTGGATTTCTCCACAGCTGTTTTGTCACTCAGGGTCCTCTTTCTTGGCTCCTGGGCAGCCGTTCAATTGTGTTTTCTGGGAGAGGCTTTAGGGACCTCCTCTCCAGTCGCCATCTTGCCTTCTTCTCTCCTGTTTGGGGTTTTTATATGTTCTAGGGTTTGCCTTAGCAGTCATAGAGGTTTAGTTTCCCAGACTGGAGTGTTCATCATCACTATCATGTACACATAATATATAAAAATATAAATGTTCTCAAGTTAAAGTCAGAAACACATTTATTAAAACATATTCATTAATAACACATTTCATTATAGGGAAGTAGGAAATTCAGAGGGGCAAAAAGAAGAAAACAAAAATCATTTGCAGGGAGTTCCCTGGTGGTGTAGTGGCTTGGGGCTTCGGCGCTGGCGCTGTCAGCGCTGCGGCCTGGGTTCGATTCCCAGACAGGGAGATACCCACATACCAAAAAAAGCAAAAAAAAAAAAAAAAAAGATAAAAAAAAAATCATTTGCAGTACTACCCATGCAGATAACCATTGCCAAGATTTTAGAGTGAATGTTGCCTAGAACTTTGTGTATGAGAGTATATGCATATATGTGTGTATGCATATACATGTATGTGTGTGTGCATGTGTGCATATACCTACTTGCAGGCATGTGTGTTGATGATTATAAATTGAGATTATAAATTATATACCATTTGAAATCTACTTGTTTTCATAGGTTTATTGAGTATTTGAGATATAATAAATTGTACATATTTAAATTGTACAATATAATAAGTTTTTCCAACGTATACACCTGTGAAGCCATCACCTCAATAAAAATAATGGCCAAATTCATCAACCCCCAAAGTTTCCATAGATCCCTTTGAAATTCCTCCTCCTTGCTTCTGCCACTCCATCCCCAGATATCCACTGATGTTTTTCTCAGTCATATAAATTTGTTTATTTTCTAGAATTTTATGTGAATGGAATCATACAGCACGTACTCTCTTTTGTTTGGCTCTTTGCATTCATCATAGTTATTTTCAAATTTATTCATGTTGTTGCATGTATCAATATGTCATTTCTTTTCATTGTTCATAACATTTTCTTATTATTTTTTAAATAGCTATAGAAATCTGTGGTGTCAACTCTCTCATTGCTAGTATTAGTTTTAATGTCTTCTTTCATTCACCCCCCCCCACCTCGAGTGTGGCTACAGATTTATCAACTTTATTTATCTTCTCAACAAACCAATTTTTGGTTTCATTGATTTTTCTCTATTGCTTTTCTATTTCATTTCTTTGTTTTCTACATTGATTCATATTATTTCCATTATTCTATTTTGAGTTTCCTTTGCTCTTCTTTTTCTAGTTCCTTAAAGAGTAGCCAAGAATATTGATTTGAGGCCTTACTCTTTTAAAATAGAGGTATTAAATGTTGTAAATATCCTCCTGCAAATACTACTTTAGTTACATCTCCCAAATTTTCTTATGTTGTGTTTTTACTTCTGTTCCATTCAAAATACTTCTTAATTTCTCATTTGATTTCTTCTTTGACCCATAAGTCAAAGAAGTGTGTTATTTAGCTCCTAATAATTGAGGATTTCTAGATATCTTTTCTGTTATCAATTTCTGTTTTAGTTCCATGCTTTCTCTGCATGCCTTGAACACTTAAATTTTTTGAAACTTGATTTAGGAATTAGAATATGGTATGTCATGGTAAATGATTTATGTGCATTGAGAAGAATTTTGCTGCTGTTGGGTAGAGAGTTCTATAAATATCAATAAGATCAAATTGGTTGACGATGTTTTCAAATTTTCTATATCCTTACTGATACTCTGTTTAGTATATCAATTACTGAAATAGTGATATTGAAATCTCTGTCTCTAATTCAGGATTCCTTTATTTGTCCTTGAAGTTTTAACCATTTTTTTCTTCATTTATTTTGAAGCTTCATTGTTGGAAGCATAAACATCTAGGTTCTTATATATTCTTGATAAATTGACTTATTTATCACTATGAAATGACCTCCTTTATTCCTGATATATTTTTGCTCTAAAATCTACTTTGTGTAATGTTAATATAGCCACCACAATTATGTTTGGGTTTGCATTAAGATGATATAACTTTTTTCTATTAATTTTAACTCATTTGTGCTATTTTTAAATGGACACATTCGCTGTCCTTCTTGTCCATCCCAGTATACATGTATAACAGTTTCAGAGTCGTTGACTCATATTTCCATGTAAGGACACACATTTTGACTTGGTTATGTTTTTTCTCTTTTCTTCCACTAGTCATTTATCTTACCCTCAGATAGAGAGGGAGAGAGAGAGAGAGAGAGAGAGAGAGAGGAGATTTGATCCAACCCAGTGTAAACTCTGACTAGCAGCAGGGTAAGGCTGTCCTTTAGGTAGCACACTACTGGACTTCACTTTTCAAATCCATCCTGAACATCTTAGCCTTTCAGTTGGTGGGGTCAGACCATCACGTTTAATTGGTTGTTGATACAGATGGGTTTAAAACTCTCGATCTGATATTTGTGCTCTATTTGAGCCAACTGTTTTTTGTCCCTCTTTTCTTCTCTTTTTCTGACTTGTTTTGGATTAACTGCATTTTTTTTATACCATTTTTTTCTCCCCTGTAAGCTCATTCGCTGTAACTCTGTTATTTTAGTAATTTCTTTATGGTTATAGTTTACATGTTTAGATAGCACTGTCTACCTTCAGGTGATATTTTACCGGTTTACTTGTAGTATAAGAGCTTTGCACTGGTATACTTTCAGTTCTTTCCTGGCTTTTGGGCTATTGTTGTCATATACTTTACTTCTATATATATTATAAACCTCACATTACATTGTAATTAATTTTGCTTTAAACAATCAGTTCCCTTTTAAGTAAGTTATATAGTAAGAAATAGAAATCTTTATATTTACCTACATAGTTAGCATTTGCCCTGCTCTGCATTTCTTCATGTACATTCAGATTTCTATCTGGTTATCATTTTTTTTTCTTTTTGAAGAGATTTTCCTTTAAAGTATCTCACAGTACTGTTCTGTTGTTGATAAATTTTTTTAGCTGTTGTATGTTGGAAAAAGTCTTTATTTCACATTCATTATTTTTTCACCTGGAATAATATATTTATTTAAGAAAGAACATTTCACATTCATTTTGAACAATATTTTTATTGAGTAAAGAATTCTAAGGTGACTTTTCTTTCAGTACTGTAAAGATTTTGTTCCATTGTCTTCCTCATTATATTGTTCCTGATGAGAAATCTGATAATCTTTACCTTTATTGCTTTCTGGTAACATGATTTTTTTGCCCTCTGACTTTTAAGAGTTCTTCTTTATCACTGGCTTTGAGCAATTTAAATTGTGATTTGCCTTGGGATAGTTTTCCTCATGTTTTTAATGCTTGAGTTTTATTGAGCTTCTTGGATCTGAGGGTTTCAAAATTTTTATCAAATTAGCCACAATGGCACCAATATTTATTCAAATCACTTCTATTTGTTTGTTTGTTTGTTTGTTTATTATTGTTAGGCTTATTGGGGTGACATTAGTTAACAAGAATCACATAGGTTCCAAGTGTACAATTCTACAGTGCATTGTCTATGTGTTGCATTATATGTTCACTGCCCAGCGTGAGTTTTCTTTCCATCACCATATATTTGGCTCCCCCCACCCTCCTTTCCCACCCTCTTCCTTTTCTTCCACCTCCTCCCCTCTAGTCCCCAGGTAGCCACTAAACTATTGACTGTGTCCATGAGTTCTTTTGGTTTGTTTATGTGTTTTTTTCTTTGTTGGTTTGAGTTTTATATTACACATATGAATGAAGTCATATGGTTCTTGGTTTTTTTCTGTCTGGCTTATTTCGCTTAGCATGACATTCTTGAGGTCCATCCATTTTGTTGTAAATGGCAGTATTTCATCTTTTCTTATAGCTGAGTAATACTCCATTGTGTGTACATACCACAGCTTCTTTATCCAGTCATTTATTGAAAGGCACTTTGTAGCTTCCGTTTTTTTGACCACGGTGAACAGTGCTGCAATGAACATTGGGGTGCACAAATCTTTGTGGACTAAGGATTTTACATTTTGTGGGTAGATACCCAGAAAGGAGATTGCTGGGTCATATGGTAGCTCCATTCCTAATTTTCTGAGGACCCTCCACACTCTCTTCCACAGTGGTTGTACCAGTTTGCATTCCCACCAGGAGTGTACCAGACTTCCTTTTTCTCCACATCCTCTCCAGCACTTGTTATTCCTTGTCTCATTGATAATAGCCATTCTAACAGATGTGAGGTGGTATCTCACTGTGGTTTTGATTTGCATTTTCCTGATAGCTAATGAGGTTGAGCATTTTCCATATCTGTTGGCCATTTTTATTTCTTTGTGGGAGAAATGTTTATTCAGGTCCTCTGCCCACTATTTAAATTGGGTTGTTTGTTTTTTTGTTGTTGAGTTGTACTAGTTCTTTATATATTTTAGATATTAATCCCTTATCAGATGCACTGTTTGCAAATATTTTCTCCCATTCAGTTGGCTGTCTCTTTGCTTTGTTGATGGTTTCTTTTGCTGTGTAGAAGCTTTTTGGTTTGATATATCACATTCAATTTATTTTTGCTTTTACTTCCTTGCCTTTGAGGTCAGGTTCATGAAGTCCTCCTTGAGTGCAAGGTCTATAAGTTTAGTACCAGTGTTTTCTTGCATGTAGTTTATTGTTTTGGGTTTTATGTGGAGGCCGTTAATTCATTTTGAATTAATTTTAGTATATGGTGAGAGTTCATAGCTCAGATTCATTCTTTTGGGTATGTTTTTCCAGTTTTCCCAGCACCATCACTGAAGAGATGTTCTTTTCCCCATTGCATATTTTTTGCTCCTTTATAAAAATTATTTGTCCATATATTTGAGAATTTATTTCTGTGATTTTTATTCTACTTCATTGGTCTGTGTGTCTGTTTTTCTCCCAATACCAAGCTGTTTTTGATTATTGATACTTTATTGTATAAATTGAAATCGGGGATCATGATACCTCCAGCTTTATTCTTCTTATGTAGTATTGCCTTGGTGATTTGAGGTCTTTTGTGGTTCCATCCAAATCTGATAATTTTTTTCATCTATTTTGTGAAAGTATGTTTGTAGTATTTTGATGGGAATTTCATTAAATCTATATATTGCTTTGGGTAATATGGCTATTTTAACAATATTAAGTCTTCCTATCCATGAACATGCAATATCTTTCCATTTCTTTCAATTTCTTTCAAAAGTGTCTTATAGTTTTCCGTGTATAAGTCCATCACATTCTTTCTTAAGTTAATTCCCAGGTATTTAATTTTTTTTATTCTTGTTGCCATCACAAAAGGCATTGATTCTCTTATATTTCTTTTTCTGAAGATTCGTTGTTTGTGTATAGAAATGCAGTAGGTTTTTTCCATTGATTTTGTATTCTGTGACTTTACTGTATTCATTTATTGCTTTTAATAGTTTCCTGGTGGAGTTTTCAGAATTTTCTATATTAAGGGTCATGTTATCTGCACATAGTGACAGTTTGATTTCTTCTCTCCCAATTTAGATACCTTTCCCCCCCTTCTCTTGCCTGATTGCTCTGGCTAGAACTTTTAGTAATATATTGAATAGCAGTGGTGACAGGGAGCATCCCTGTCTTGTTCCTGATTTTAGAAGGATGGGCTTAAGCTTTTCCCCATTCAGTATGATATTAGCTAAGTGTTTGTCATATATGGCCTTTATTACATTGAAGTACTTTCTTCTATACCCATTTTATTCAGTGTTTTGATCATAAATGAATATTGTATCTTGTCAAATGCCTCAATTGATATGATTATATTGTTTTTATCTTTTATTTTGTTTAAATGGTGTATCACATTGATTGATTTTCATATTTTGAACTATCCTTGTGCTCCTGGGGTGAATTCCACTTGATCATGGTATATAATCTTTTTGAAGCATTGTTGTATTCTATTTGCTAATATTTTGCTTAGCATTTTTACATTTGTATTCATCAGAGATATTGATCTATAGTTTGTGTGTGTGTGTATTGTTTTTACCAGGCTTTGGTATTAGGGTAATGTTACACTCATGGAAAGAGGAAGTATTGTCTCACCTTCAATTTTTTTGGAAGAGTATGAAGAAGATAAGCATTAGTTCCTCTTTGAATGCTTGGTAAAATTCATTGATGAGACCATTTGATCCAGGGTTTTTGCCTTTGGGGAGGTTCTGGATGATTGTTTCAATTTCATTACTATTGATTGGTCTATTTAGATTATCCAGTTCTTTTTGGTTCAGTCTAGGCAGACTATATGTTTCTAGGAACTTGTTTATTTCTTCTAGGTTGTTAAATTTGTGACATAAAGTTCTTCATAATATTTTCTTATAATCCTTTGTATTTCTGTGATATCAGTGGTAATTTTCCCCCTTACATTTCTAATTTTGGATATTTGTGTCCTTTCCTTTTGTCCTTTGGTTAGTCTCATCAGAGGTTTGTCAATTTTGTTGATTTTTTTTCAAAAATCCAGCTCTTTGTTGCATTAATTCTCTCTATTATCTTTCTCTTCTCGATTTTGTTTACTCTGCTCTAAGTTTTATTATTTCTTTTGCTCTGCTCACTTTGGGTGTCTTCTGTTCTTCTTTTTCTAGTTTTTTAAGATGGGATGTTAGGATGTTTACTTGTTTGTTAAGATAGGTCTGTAATGATATAAATTTCCCTCTTATTATTGCTTTTACTGTGTCTCAATAATTTTGATATGTTATGTTTTCATTGTCATTAGTTTCTATGTAATTTTTAATCTCTTCTTTCATTTGTTCTTTGATCCAGTCATTTTTTAATAAGATGTTGTTTAATCTCCATGTATATGTGATATTTTTCTGCTTTCTTTTTTGCAGTTGGTCTCCAATTTCAAAGCTTTGTGGTCTGAGAATACTGTTGGTACGATTTCAATCTTCTTGAATTTTCTGAGGCTAGTTTTGTGTCCCAGCATATGGTCTATCCTTGAGAATGTTCCGTGTGCACTGGAAAAGAGGATATAGCCTTTGTTGTTGTTGTTGTTGTATGAAGTGTTCTGTAAATGTCAATTATGTTTCATTGCTGTAATATGTTATTGAGAGCTGATATTTCCTTACTTATTTTCGTTTTGGATAACCTGTCCATGACTGTTAAGAGGGTAGTTAGGTTTCCTATGATAATTGTGGTTTTGTCAATTTTTTTTTCAGATCTGTTAGTAATTGCTTTCTATATTTTGGTGCTTTGTGATTGGGGCATACATACTAATTAGTGTCAAGTCTTCTTGTTGTTGTTTTGTCCCTTTTATTACTATGAAATATTCATCTTTGTCTCTTGTTATCTTTTTTAACCAGAAGTTTGTTTCATCAGATATCAGTATGGCAACTCCTGCTTTTCTCTGGACATCATTTGCTTGGAGTATTGTTTTCCATTCTTTCACTCTGAGTCTGTTTGTCCTTATGGCTGAGGGGTGTCTTTTGAAGAGAGCATATGGATGGGTTTTGTTTTTTAATCCAGTTTGCTACTCTGTGTGTTTTTATTGGTGAGTTCAGTCCATTTACATTTAGAGTGATGACTAATATATGAGGATTTCCTATGGCCATTACTTCTTCCCTGCCACCCTTTTTAAAAATTCTTTTTTGTTGTCCCAACTCTATTTCATTTACTCTGATGTTTTGTTTCAGGTCAAAGAGCCTCCTTTAGTATTTCATGAAATGTCGGCCTCATGCTGGAGAATGTCTTCAGGTTTTGTGTGTCTGAGAAGGTCTCTATTCCTCCTTTATATCTGAATGCTAATTTTGCTGGATAATTTATTCTTGGCTGGAAGTTTCTCTCTTTTAATATTTTGGATATTTGATTACACTCCCTCCTGGTTTGTAGAGTTTCTGTTGAGAAGTCTGATGATAGCTTGATGCATTTTTCTTTAAAAGTTTTAGTTCTTTTCCCCACTGGCTGCCTTAAGAATTCTCTCTTTGTTTTTGATTCTTGACATCTTCAGTATAATGTGCCTTGGAGAAGATCTGCTGGAGTTCAGGTAGCTAGGGGTCCTGTTTCCTTTTAAAATTTGGGGTTCCAGGTCTTTCCATAGATTTTGAAAGTTCTAGTCTACTATTTGTTTGAGTAAGCTTTTTGTAGAATTCTGTTCTGCCCCTTCTGGTATTCTTATTATTCTAATGTTTGTTCTAATGAAGTCAAATAGGTCTTGTAGAGTTCTTTCATTTCTTTTGCCTCTCAAATCTCTCTCCCTTCTTCCTTCTGTTGTTTCCATGTTCCAATCTTCGATATCACTAATTCTTTTCTCCATCTAGTTGGTTCTGTTTCCTCTGGTAGTTAGTTCATTTCTCAATTCTTTTATTGCATTGTTTTTTGTTTGTTTGTTTGTTTTTTGTAGAATTTCTATTTGATTCTTTTATATAGTTTCAATTTCTTTGTTAAAATGTTCCTTTTATTTATGAATTTCATTTCTGAGATCATTCATCTCAGCTATGGTGTTTTGTCAATATGTTTTCATTTCTCTGAGAGACTTTAGAATTGTGGCCTTGTATTCTGTCACTTAGTTCACAAATTTCTAGATCTATGAGATCCTTTTTCTGGATACTTTTTGTCTTTTTTCTGAGGAGCTATGAATCCTAAGGTGCTCATATCTTTGTTGAGTTCTTCTTCGGCATGAGGGTTTTACCTCTGATATTTAAGTAGATCTCTTACTCTTCCCAATTGGTATTTCTGTGATTTCCTGCTGTAGAGCAGACACTTGGTGGTGCTGGGGTAGGGGCAAGTTTTAGGAGAGAGGGGAGGTATTTAAGCCTTATCTCTGGCCTCCACCAGCATTTGGGGGTGGGGTGTCCACAGTCACTCCATTTCTGGTGGTTCTCTTGGGGAAGCTGGAGGAGAAGGAAGAGGGCTTTGGAATGCAAAAAGAGGCCGCTTACATTGGTTGGGGTGAGTGCTGCCAATTCAGCCTTTCTCTCTTCTCCTGAGCCTGTGTTTTACCCAAGACAATGTTTCAGCAGTTTCTTTCCATGACAACTACTCTTGGCAGTGTTTTCAAGCATGGAGAGTTGTGATGTTATATTTGGGGGCCCAGTTCCCACCTAAAGTGTTTCAGATGTTTTGTTCAGATTCTATGCCACTCAGGGCGGGCTCCCAACCTATGTCTCTAACATGCTGCTGCTAGCTCCAGCTCCCCTGTGGTCTAGCAAGGTTTCCACCATTCTGCCCCCAACTCTTTTCACAGCTCCACCTGCCCCCTGCCCAGTATTTGCTGTTCTTTGGCCAGTGTTTCCTGATTCTTTCTTAGTTTCTTTAGTTAGCTGAGGTTCGGTCAGGCCATGATCTGTCTCTGCTCCCTCCCTTCTCTTTCACTCATCCCCCTTTCCCTAAACTTCAAGTGTTTTCTTGTGATGCATGGGTCTCTCAGCTGTCCCTGTGTCACTCAGGGTTTCTTGTGTTGCATCCTGGTTGGTCATTTAATTGTATTTTCCAGGAGAGTTTTTAGGGATTCCCCTCTCTGGTCACCATCTTGCTGAGCCCTCTTCAAATAACTTTTTATTGGTCACTTTTCTAGCTACTCTCCTTAGGAGATTCAAGATACCTTTTATATTAGATGATTTGTAAATTTCCTACAACTCATCAATGCTGTATTTATTTCCGGTCTGTTTTCTTTTCTATGTTTCATTTTTTATAGTCTCAATTCACATACATGGCATTTTTCATCTGAAATAGTTTAGTTTTACCAAGGAGTTTTCTTTGGGTCTTTTTCACCTGTACCATGTCTCTGCTTAAGACATTCAATTTTTCATGTAGCTTTTTGAACATATGAAATCTGAATCTAATAGTTGCTTTAATGTTCTCTATTAATTTTATCATCTATGTCAATTCTGGGTCATTTTTAATTGATTTACTTTTCTTGTTATTAAAAGTAGTGTTTTCCAGAGCCTTTGCATGTGTGATAACCTTTAATTGAATGCCAGACAATGTTACTCATAATTTTAATTTGCTGTGTGTGGAACATGTTTGTATTCCTTTAACTGTCCTTCAGCTGTGTTCTGGGTGATTGTTAAATTGCACTGCTAAGAAGCAGGTTGATCCTTTTGGGTCTTTCTTTTAAGTTTTCTTAGGCAAAAACAGAGCTGCATTTAGTCCCTACATTTTTCCATTCAAGTACTCCTTTTAAACCCATTTCTATAAATTGTACCCCCTATTTTAAAAACAGCTGTTTATAAATACTGACACTTGTTCAGTGTCTATCTTAATGTAAAATAGTGGAAATGAGGTAATAAGTTAGGAAAGAAAAAAATTACTGTACTGAAAGTGTAAACCACAGATTTAAATTTACAATATTTGTAATAAAGATTGATAATGATGATAAAGTATTTAATCATTAAATAGAAAACTATTTGAAAAGAAACATGATTAAAGACAATGCACTTATTTTTACTCAGTCAATAACTGATCAAATAGTCGGGATATGAATGTATTTATGTTTGGGGAAGCTCTAGAAATGTGCAAATGGCTTGTTCTGAAATTGTGCATAATAATTGGTAGATGAATGGTTTTGGAGAAGGATTTATAGTGATGCCCTCACCAATTATCATTTGATCATGTGATCTAATTTTGAAGTGTCTCCATTAATGGTGATTCAAACAAAATATTGTTCCATAACTAACATTTTGCACTTTTTTACTTTACATGCTTTTTCTTTTCTTCTTCTTCTTCTTTTTTTTACCATTACTGATTATTTTTCACATATCCTTGAACAACCCAGCATGTAATCCCATGGGTATGCTTCCCACCACTTGCGAATACTAGGGTTAATTTATACTATTAATGAGACAAAATTTTTCTAAGTGGCTTATTTGTTGACTCATGAATTATATCATTTTCCTTCCTGCATAGTAGAAATAGGCATTATTTCTGGCCCTGTGTGAGCTGTGATGATTTCCCCATCTAATCTTTTTTGGGCACTTCATTCCTTGCCTTCAGATAATTTTCTCACAAGCATGAGCTGATCCATACTCAGACGAATGTTTGATGGGACTTCTGCAGATCTCTCTGTGCTGTGCTCTCCTTGTTGGTACTCAGCTCTCTGAACACTAGTCACCTTAACCTTCCCAGAATTCCAGCCCTTACTGCTCAACTCAGGGTGACTGTTGGGTTCCATCTCTTTCCCCTTCCCAGTGCCACAGCCTAGAAACTCTTCTGGCAGAAAGTTGGGGCAATTGTGGGCTTGTCTCATTTGCTTCTCATCTCTAAGTTCATTATTTATTGCCTGATATCAGTATCTTTAGAGCTGTTGGTTCATATATTTTGTCCAGTTTTTAGTTGTTTTAGGCAAGAGGTAAAACTGGTCCCTGATATTTCATCTTGTCTGGAAGTAGAAATCACAAAACCTGTTCTTGAAACACTTAAAATATATGAAAATCATTTTCTAGTCCTTTAAATATTATTCTACATATAATTTTTGATGATTATGAAGTATTCAATTAGTTTGTAGTACCAAAGATTATTTAATTAATTGTTTAATTTTTATTTAGTTTTTTTTATCACTATTACCCATAACATTGTCAATGAGAAGCTGAATATTTTTGAACACCCATTATCTCCTTAAATATATTAACAGTACATGAATCACCAAGTTAAAGGGTATTTTGATTCAAATTTCCAAATTACCCTTCACACGTTTTGTCAGTATTGAATATTATAATTTTGTAAAGGTTTTTACAAATTTGATATGTGAAAATGTTAATGTTATTGATTCTAATTTGTATTTCTTGATTACTTTTGATGCATAATATATTTATTGAAAATTTATATACCCTCTTTTGAATTGCTTGTTCATGTAATATGCTTATTTAAAAAGTTAGTTCTTTTGTTATTGATTTATAAATAATATTTGTGTAGAAAGTATATATATGTGCATATATAAACTATGTTTATAAGCTCTATATATATCTATATAGATATATACCATATTTTAAATATTTCTCTAGTCTTTTACTTTCTGTTTATAGTATATTCAGATGTAATAAAATTGATTTGACCTTTGCCATTATGGTTTCTATCTTAATTGTTGAGCTTAGAAAACCAATATTATGCTCACCTCATAACTAATCAAATATTTTATTCTATTTGTTTGCAACATTAATTATTTTAACTTTTAAACCTCTAATCCATTTGGAATTTAATTTTTCCAACAATTAAACTTTATTTTTCAACTGCTTTAATGTATTTTATAATACTTACTTTAAAACTTTTATAACACTTAAAGACATTTAAAATGGTCTTAACACTGCTTATTTATTTATTTATTTATTTATTTATTTATTCCTTTTTTTTTAGACTTTTTATTTTTCAATTACATTTGACACACAATATTTGTAATACACTTTTAAAAAATCATCTTGTGATAAATTTTTATGAATGTCTAGATTAGTTTCTAGATATTCTATTCTGTTTCACTACGCAGTCTATCTCCTCCTGTCCCATATAATTTTAATTACTGAAGCTTAATTAGGCTTCAGTAGATTGAAGAGAGAATAAAGGATGAATCACCAATTCCTATAAACTCTTACTGGTTTTTAAATTTTCCTTACTGGTCTTAAGTATTCCTGGAAAGTTGAGAAGCATGGCAGATATTGAGTAATAGTGCAGGCTTCCCTTTCGTAGTAACTGAGTTCAAATCTCAGCTCCTCAATCATCAGCAGGGTAACTCAGCAAATTTATTCACTTCTTCATGACCTAATTTCCTTATCTGGAAATTGGAAGTAATAATAGTTTCTACCTTAAAAGTTTATTATAAAGAGGATGATTATTATGGTGGGTGGACCCAATACCTAGCACACATGAACACTCAATACAAAGTTAGTTTTGCTATTTTTATTTATTCTTTAATTTAATTTTCAAATTATTTTGTCAAAGTCCAAAACAAATTGAGTTTTCTCCTCTAGAAACATAACTTGACTCTCCAATCATTGTTTTCTTATATATCTCTTTTATGACTTTTTGTTGTTTGTGTATAATATATACATAACACACATATTTATATATCTTACACAATTATATTCACATGTACACTCTTAGAAATAATGCTGACAGGAAATATGTAGACATGTTTAAAATTATTATCAGTATCAGAGATAATACTCAGACATACTAAAAATTTCTTTACTGAAGGTTACTTATGTTCAAATACATACATGATTTAAAAATGACTCTGATACTAAGGGCAGCACCTGTTAGATGTTATACAGTACATATTGGATAATTACTTCAGCAAATACATTTTTTTTTAATAATGTGTCCTCAATTAGGGAAGTTGATTTCAGTAGAATTGGACTGGATATTGAAGAAAAATAACTTCAAGTGGATGACTAAAGTGACTTCCTAAAAATGCAAGTTGTGATCTCTGTGACATCACATTATTTGTACTTCCACAATCATCTTTCCTTTCTAAGTTTCCATTGTCTTGAAATACTTCTACCAGAACTTGATTTCAGAAGATAATCTCTCATAAATAGTTAAGGGACTAGAGAATTTCAGTAAACGAAGTTCATGTTTAAGCTATTTTTTAAAATTCATTTTTATTGTTAGACTTATTGGGGTGACATCTGTTAGCAAGGATTACATAGGTTTCAGGCTTACAGTTCTACAGTGCATTGTCAACTATGTTTAAGCTATTATCGTGTGGATTTTTAGGTTGTCAGAAGGCCGAGGACCATGGACAAAATGTTGACATTTATTTAAATATGAGGGAAGATTATAAATTAGAAGGTATAGGATGTGATTGAGACCATCAGGGAATGAAAGCCAGCCCACAGAGGGAAGAATTGAGAACATAACTTATAGATCAAATTTTCCTCTTACATTCTCACCCTGTTAAAACCCAAAGTATTTGTTTGAGATTGCAGGGAACAAAGGCCACCATAAAAGGAAGGCAACACGTCATAATAAGAACATTTCTGATCAAGGTGAAGGCTTTCTGCCCAAAGTCACAGATGCCCTGCCCAAGGTGAAGCCCCAGCTCCCACCCACTGCTCTAGCTAACCCTTGCCTTTCTTATCATAACTTCTGCTGCCTGATTATTATACTCCTGGTAGCCACATGTGGGTCATCTCATTGTCCATAGGGACCTGTCCCATGAAGTCTCTCAGATGCCATTTCTGACCAGAACTGACATGGGGTAGACCCTGGATTTTGAGGCAGCATGATGAAATGTTGCTTTCTATGATCTAAGTTGTTTTATTCTCATGCAAGGCAAAGTATATTGTTGGGTATATTGAAAGGCATAAAGAAGAGTAGATATGTTATCTGATTAGAGGAGGAAAGGAATGCTTTAAGAACAATCTCTAAGACAGGAAGTTTCCTCTGATAACAGAAATTCAAGAGATACAGCAGAATCAGCTTCTCAACAACACCAATAGCAAAAGGCTTGTTAAGTAGGTGTAGAAGTTGAATTCTTTACTACTTCATGAGGGAAATACAATGTAAAAAAGTTCATGGAGATCAAGTTGCTTCATACTAGGAGAAGCCCTGACTTCTACCTCTGCACTGATAGATTCACAGGAAAAGCAGTTATTGGCATATTATTATCAAATATTATTTATTTGGTATATAACAAAGTGCTCTAAAATTTGGCTTAAATAATAAGTATTTATGAGTTCACACATTTTCTGAGGTTCAGGAATCTAAGTGCCTTAGCTGGGTGGTTCCGCTTCAGGGCCTTACATGAAATTGTGGTCAAACATGTGGCTGTTGGTAGGATGCTTTGGAACATCTCCATGTGCAGCACTCCATGGGGGTGCTCACCACATGGCCTCTCGGAGCCAGAGAAAGGCCTAGATGGCAGCCGCATGCCCTTAGTGTTCTAATCTCGGAAGTGTTTTACTCTATATTTTATTGGTTGCCTAGACCTACTTGGTAGGGTTGGGGAGAAGATCACACAAAAGTGTGATTAACAGTGAGCAGAGATCATTGGAGGCCATCTTGGAGGCTGGATGCCACATCTCCTAAAGGTGCTTTTTATTGGATCCTCACAATTTCTAGCTCATTCTTTTGTTTAACTTACTCAAGTCTTGTTACTACTTGAACTTTGTTAACATGTGGAGAGATCAAAATGTATTTCATAGAAACCATTGACTGAATTTTTCCATTATTTTTCATTATTCTCTTTGAAGAAGGGGACATGTGAAAGAGAGAGAGATAGAGAGAGAGAGAGAGAGAGAGAGAGAGAGAGAGAGAGATTTTTCTTCCAGTTGAACATTTGTCTTCAATGTAACTCTTATTTCTCAACTCTTGATCAAGCATCTCTATTAAATTTAAGCAAAATAAGAATCTTTTAAAACTTTGGAATAGGAAGACAAAGAACAGGGGAGAACATTAGCTTTCATGTTTGGTTTTAATTTTTAATTTCTCAATGAGAAAGAGAAAGAGTGCTGAATCCAAAGTCTTTGACCTACATAGATTATATTAGGATAAGTAGGAGCCCATTATTAAGGCTAACTGCTTTAGTAAAATCAAGAATAGCAAAGTAAATGCCTGAAAACAGAAATATATTTTTACCTATTATGGAATTACAATAAACTTAAAAAGAATCTGAATGAACTCACTATGGTGTGACTATAAAATAACATTGAGTCTTTATTTCCTCTTAAATATGATGAAAAGAACAGGGACCCAGGATGAAAGGTGAGGCAGAGACATATAAGGCTAGTCTTATAAGGATGTGAAATTCCTGGCTATGTATTAGATTTGAATAGAATTTTCCATGTTAAAACAATTATCCTATAGTTTTCTTTATTTCTTAGATGCTGAGATTCCTTTGCAAGTCCTCCAGACATTTATATTTATAAGGTTTTTTAAGTTTTTTTCCCAAGAAACTCTTTACTCCTTGAGCGAGTAAAGCAGCAAATAATACTGGTGAACACATTCCATGGATTGTAGCAACAAGGAGAGAAGTGAGAAAATGCTAAAAGAAGGCAAGGGCACTCATGGGGAGGTGAAGATAAACCCAAAACAGACATGATAGAGAAAAAGGAATTTGAATCCTGTATGTACCCTCAACTTCTTTCTAAAATGGGTACAGCCTTTCTAGCTGCCTAGCATCTTGTACTTGGGGTGTGCCTATCTGGGGACAGAAACTGGGGAGAAGTGAAAGACTCCAGGGTACCTCTGGAATGAGCAGAGGTGAGAGGGAAGAATGGAGAGAAGACTGGCAATGGTAGGAGGCCACGAGATCTTCCAATGCAAAGTATAAATCTTTAGCTAGACGCACCACATTGCAGACCTGTTTGCATTTCTTATTCAAACTGGAAGAGTTGAGTTCTGGTTTTATGCTGAGCAGAAAAGACATGAGACTGGTATCAGAGCCCTGAGACAGAGGGGACCTTGAGATAATGAGCCCCAGGAATTAGTAAACATCATGGGGAGGGTTCTGCGTTGTCACATGACTGTGGAATTTGTAGTGGTTCTGAACCAATTATCCCTAGTTCTCCAAGATACAATGAAGACCAGCTAACCTCTCAGCTAGGGACATTCAGTGAGATTTTTGACATTATCAAAACTTAATTTGGTTTGGGTGCAGACCTAAGATGTACAATCCATATGGCCAAAATCCACATGGTAAACACACAAGAAGCTGCACACATGTGCATGAGCACACACATGCATACTCCATACGTATTTCTCTTCTTCCAGAAGCACCGGTCTGTAGTTTCCATGTCATATGAACAAGTTTGGGCAATTTTCATCTTTTCTTTCATGTCATTGAATGTCACAGATGATGTTCTGCTTCCCTAGGTAAGCATTGCCCTGTGGCAGTTCTGGGGCACTTTTATTTAGGAAAGTCACCTGCAAAAAGTACAATTCATTTTAGTGGGTCCAGTCTGAGGAGAAATCATGCTTCAGGGGCACCATCAAATGTCTTTAAGTTCAGGCAGACATCCTCAAAAGGGCTGGGCTGTGGTTCCTCTGTATGCCATTTGCATACATCAGCAGGAGTCTCTGAATTCCATTTTGCAGAGAACTTGCAGATAGAGGGATTATTAAAGAGAAACTTCCTGAAGCTACCCATGGCTGCTGAGGACCCTCTATCGTACTTCAAATATTACCTTCTTTATTGTACACCTGGTGGAACTTGACAGATACTGGCATCACTGAACTTCACCAAATGTCTTGAATTGTTGACAGAAACACTGAAAATGCCACTAATCATCTTCATGAATATCAAGCACGTGAGTACCAATGCTGAGAGACTCTTTGAAAAACAAATCTCATAGCAAAGTAGGCCCAAGTTCTTAAATACTGCTGTCTTAGCTCGTGTGTGATAATAAAGGATATTGAGAGATCTAGAGTTAGGGTAGAACCCTAGCTCAATTATGCCAAAAATATTTTTAAGATTCCACTCTTTAATAAAGACAACTTCATAGTCTCTCAATAACCTATCCCATTTTTAAAAAGTTGTTGCAAATATCTAATTTAAACTCAAAATCTTCAGATTTATAAAATACTATATTCCCCTTTCTCCCCTTTTTATCATAAAATTCAAGTTCTTTGAGGACAAGAATGAATCTCATATTTCTCTTATATCTCTTATAGTCTCTGAGACAATGGTGAAACATTAATAAGTGCTGTTTGGGTTATAGTTTAAGTGTATTCCTCCAGTCTCCAGCAGTGGAGAAATGACCTCATGTAATAGGTATATACTTCATGTAAAGATTGGAGAGTATGTAATTGGATTCTGCTGTAGATTTTCATATTTTAAGTAAGTGACTATGTGCAAGAAGAAGAGGTGATTTAGCTTCCCAGCTCCCTTGATGAAAATATGAAGAAAAATAAATTTCGAAGTTGTTGTGATTGTTTTAAGCACAATTGTCATGGGGAGACTACTTTGAGTATATGAAAACCAGGTTGTGTCTAGAGGTCAGCTCTTTCTATTGCATTAGAGAGTTATTTGGCAGATGGACCATCCTAATTATTCAAAAGTCATCAACATTTTGAAAAAAAATCACATAGATTATTCAAGTGGTTTAACCAGAAATTTAATAGTCACAATATATGTATAGAAGTCTTTATTGTAACCATCCGGTGACAAGTGGAAAGAATCCAGTTGTGGAGTCTTTGGATTCTGGCTTTGCTTTATTCTGGCTGTTAGCTTGGGAAAGGTAACTAATTATCCTCTCTGAGCCTGTGTTATGCTTCTGACATAATGTGAGAGCTTGTGCAAAATCTCTGCACGCAGAGAGGCTAGCATACAGCAGAGAATTAATTACTCAGTCATAAAAATAAAATCTTACCATTTGTGACAACATGGATGGAGCTAGAGGGTATTATACTAAATGAAATAAGTCAGACTGAGAAAGACAAGTACCATGTGATATCATTTACATATGGAATCTAAAGAACAAAATAAACATTAACAAAACAGAAACAGACTCAGATACGGAAAACAAACTGATGGTTACTGGTGGAGATGGGTTAGAAAACTGGGGTGAAAAAGTTGAAGGTATTAAGCAATACAAATTAGTCGTTACAAAATAGTCATCAGGATGTAAAGTACAGCATAAAGAATATAGGCAATAGTGTTATGACAACTATGTATGCATACAGTGCCAGGTAGATACTAGACTAATTCAGGGGATTGCTGTAGAAATTACATAAATGTCTAACCACTTTGCTGTACACCTGAAACTAATATAAAATAATATTGAATTCAGCTGTAGCTGAAAAAATAATTTTTAAAAAGTGTGTACAGAGTTTTCAAAATATTGACATTGAATCATCAACAATAGAAGTTGCTGCAGCGATGTGTACTCAGTTTTCAGGAAGTTACAGCTGCCAACCCACTCTCAGAGTCTTGAGTGACCTGACACCTAGATGTAGTTAGGGAGGTTTTGCTGAGAAATTCACCCACATGGGAGGTAAAATATGATTAAGATAAATGTGACTATCTATGGAGATAATGTCAATATTGGGAGTATAGCTTCATCAGAGATATTTTGAACAGAGAATGTGGTGAAAACTGAAGTTGACATTTGCGAACCGTTTATCAGTTTCAGTTCATCAGTAACGTGGTTCCTGCGTATTAACTGATAAGGAGAATGGGAGGATTTCAAAGAAGGATGGCAGTTGTTTTTAGCATAGAACTATTAGGGACATTGGTTTTTAGAGTTCAAACTCTGTCAGTAGAAAGGTGAGGAAGAAAGAGCTCAAGTAGGATCTGCTGGTGGTAAGTCCCTTAAAGCCTCGTTTGTATAATCTGGAATTTTGGCCTCAGGTACTGGGAAATGTCTGGGAGTGGGGGAAAGGAAGGGGCCTTGCAGAATACAAAGTGTTCATAGTTCAGAATCATTCTTTCAAGAATTCACCAAAATCCAGCAGTTGAATCTCACTTACTCAGGTGGTGGAGACAGGAAAAGAATTTAGGAAAGAAAGAGCTGTTGGACAAAAGGGCTGAGGGAAAGGTCTGTGCTGTGGGAAGGAGGAGTCGGAAGCCCCAGGAGAAGGAATACAGGGTGGAGTATGGCTTCATCAGAGATATTTTGAACAGAGGGTGGAACATGAGTGATGGGTACAAGGAGGTGGGTTGGTGATGGGCCGTTTCGGGGATGGGTGGGAAGTGGTGGATAGTGAATGAATAGTGATTTAATTTCATTTGTCATGGGTGCCTGCCTCAGGCTGATGGCTCCATTCTTCTTCTCTCTTAAGGCAACTCAACCAAGTGTGCAGAGTTAGTGATGGCGGAGCTGGCTACCAAAGCCTCATCCACCAAGTGTCAGTTTTTGATTTTTTGCAGGAGCAGAGAAATGGATGTGTGCTTTTCTCTGGCTGCAGCAGTTTTTAATTAGCTCTGGAGGCCAAACTGTGTGTAATTGCCCCCCAAATGTCAGTATGGAAATTGTTATCCCATTTCTGTGTTCTAGAAGATGAAATGTGCTGGAGAATGCCGAGCTGCACTTAATCCTGGCTTTTACACTTATTTGATGCATAACTCCAGGAAACTCAACTAACCTCTTTAATTTTGGTATTCCTTATCTAAAAAACTAGAATATTACTAATACCACACTCAGAGTGTAGTTTCTCAAGACTAGGTGGATGTAAAGTACTTAGCACAATACCTAGCTGGAAGCAAACACTTAATAACGCCAGCCCTCATTTTCAGTACCTTTTGCTTTTCCTGCTCTGGGACTCTTACCTCTGTGCAGCAGACTGTGTGTGTGCTCCTTTGAATTTGACCCAATCCCCAGCAGGATAATTAGCTCCTCTCCGTTCTTGAACAGTTGTTAGAGGAGGAAATTAATCCTAATGTATTTTCCTAACTGGATGACTCTGTGTTTGCAGAGGTAGACCGATAGTTCAAGGAGATTTGAGTTGTCACTGATTTTTAGATACCTGTTTTTCTAGTAGGGGAACTCTTTACCTAGGTCCTTCAAGATATTTGTGATATGATTTTGAGGGTCTGTATTTCTCTGCTCAGTCCTCCTCACTTACCACTTTTCTGTGGATGCAGAGAAAGACAAGTGCAAAGAAGAGTCTCTCCAAAGATTTAGGTGACACTGATATCCAAGGGAAAATGCACTCTACTGAGTGGGACACAATGCAGTAGTCTCCTAGCAGTTGTGACACCAAGATTGTATGCATGTACCCACATGTGCTCAAGGTGGAGGGAAATTTCCCTTTGGTCTGGAACAAAACTTTAGCAGCAACCAAGTCTAGTTCCCAGAAAGAGAAATGGAAAGGGCTAGGCAGGTTGACTGGATTCTAAAGGAGGATCTTTACATTTTTTAAAAAAACATTTTATTGTGGTAAAAACCCTTAATGTGAGATCTATCACCTTAACAAATCTTGTAAGTGTATGACCCAGTACGGTTAACTATAGGCACATATTATAGAGTATATCTCTAAAAATGATTAAGCTTGCTTAACTGAAACTTTATGTTGATTATCTCCTCATTTTCATCTCCCCCCCAGCTTCTGGAAACCACCATTCCACTCTTTGATTCTATGTACTTGATTATTTTAGATACCTCAGATAAGTGGAATCATGCAGTGTTTGTCCTTCTATGACTGGCTTATGTTACTGAACATAATGTCCTTAATGTTCCAGCTGAATAGTGTTCCCCTGGATGGATACACTACACCTTCTTTATCCAGTCATCTCTCAATGGACAGTTACATTGTTTCCACATCTTGACTATTGTACTAGTGCTGCAATGAACGTGGGGGTGCTGATATCTCTCTGAGATACTAATTTCAATTCTTTTGGATGACTACCTAGAAGTAGGACTGCTGCATCATATGGTATTTCTACTTTTAACTTTTTCAGAAACATACATCATGTTTCCACAGCAAGTATAACATTTTGCATCCCCACTAACAGTTTAAAGGGCTTCAATTTCTCTACATCCTTACCAATACTTGCTATCATTTGTTTCTTTGATAACAGCCATTCTGACAGGAGTGACTTTGATATGTTCTTGCAGTCTAGATTTACATTTCCCTGATGATTAGTGATGATGAGAGTCTTTTCATATGCCTGTTGTCCATTTGTATGTCTTCCTTGGAAAAAATGTTTACTCAAGCTTTTAGCTCATTTTTAAAATTGGGCTATTATTGTTATTATTATTTTTCTATTGAGTTGTAAGAGTTCCTTAGATATTATAGAAATCAATCTCTTATCCGATATATGGTTTGTAAATAATTTTTGCACTCCATAGGTTGCCTTTTTACTCTATTGGTTGTTTCCTTTGCTGTACAGAAATGTTTTAACTTGATGCAATCCCACTTTTTTTTTACTTTATACCTATTTTTCTATGCTTTTCATGTCACGTCCACGGAGTCATTGCCAAGATTCATGCCATGAAGCTTTTCCCTTATGTTTTCTTTTAGGAATTTTACTGAGGACTGGGGTCAGACCCATGGAAAATTGAGACATGGGGTGATGAGGGGAACTTGGCAAAGGGTGAGGGGGCTTCAGCTTGCCTGGGACAAAATTACCCTTGATACATTTGTCATAACATAACAGTAACAGCAACAATAATTATTTACTGAGAATCTACTACAACTTCAGCCAAGTGCCTTCCATACACAATATCCTGCTGTTCTTCTGATAATTCTGTGAAATAGGGTTAAAATCCAAACCTGACGGACGCATCACATGTGTTTAACCATTACTTTATGCTTACACTGGGGCGAGCTGGGGCTCAGACAGCAAGACTGAATACGAGCACTAGGAAGGTTGGATTGAGTCAGTGGGATTGGGTATGCAGCCATGTGTGGCTGAGTCCCAGGTAAAAGGAGACAGTGTCTTGATGGAAAAACACAGCATAAAGATGGTGTCCACTAGAATGTAACTGAGATTTAGACAAGAGCTTATAACTTGTTCCCAAGGTGGATGGCTAACTTTGTCCTTCCGCTGCAGACTTTATCCAAGACCACTTCCTTAAATATTGCTTAAGTGAATGTTAGGTTCCCCTTTTGAGCTCACTCTAAGCTGGAATTAAGATTTCCATAAACCTTTCTCTTAGAAGCCTTGTAGTAAAAATTATGATGAACTGTGCCTTGGAGCCTCCACCCTCTTGACCCTACTGAACCCAACCGAGATTCCCAGGATTGGGGCTTACCCCTGAGAAAGGGGATTCCTGGGATGACGCCTATGTATCTGAGGTCCCTGGGTGCTGTCCCCACTCCTCACTCTCTCTGCCTACCCCCAGCACCAATCATCACTTTATAAATGAGGTCTTCTTCATCTTGGGTCCTCGGTTTTTCAGAAAATAGCAGTCACACTCTACTGGAAGCATGGCTTACTATACACTGGCGTCTGAATGTCTTTCATTCACCATCTGAGCAGTAACCTTAAACCCTAACTGCAACATTCAAAAGGGACACCTTCCCTTGGCTTTCACTACTCTGTAGGAATGGTGAGCATAGAGATAAAGACAGACTTATGTTGTTAATTCTCTCATATTTTTTCTCTTCTTGAACAGGGCTCTGATAGATTCTGGACTGAAATGTTCAAAGTTGCTTTATCTTCATTTCAGTGGTTTTTTAAAATGATTTTTCCTGGAAATTTAAGTATCTCCCCCTCCCCCAATATGTCTCTGTTAGATCACTGCTGACGTAAATACCATCTTTTTATAGACATCATAGAAATTATGTGTTAGAGGAATTTTCTAGTAAAGTAGCCCCCATGCATAGTGATTAATCTCTTGAAAATGTGATCTTCATTAAGCTTCATAAAACTAAGACATTCTTAAACCATTGTGACGAAACATGACCTTAGCTTGGGTTTACCTCCTGCTGTCACTAAAGAGTATTTGAGAAAATTAGGGGTTTAATTCAAGCATGATTCCTCTGGTTTTTCCTTTTTTTCTGCCCTTCAGTATATACATGTTTTCACTTTAATTCTCCCCCTTCCCCCTTTTTTAAAAATCTATCAGTGATGGTTTTACCTCTGATCTCTGGGTCAAACCCAGGGCTAATTCATCCACCTTCTATTTTTATTTCCACTTTCAAAATGAAAGTATTCTTAAATCTAACTTCTTATAAACAAAAATATTCAATTCAGTAAAAATCTATTTGGAGAGAAAATTAATCCTTATGCTTATGCAATCATCAGTTCATTCAAAAGGTAGTTATTGAGGAACTCCCCTCGTAATACATATGTGAACAAAACAGAAAAATATATGTGTGATGCATAAGTCAAGTATTTAGTATGTTAGAAGACTATAAAAGCCATGGAAAAAGATAGAACAGGGTAAGGGAATCTTGGAATGCAGGCTTAATTGAGGAGGAGTGGAGACTTCGTTAAGCAGGAGGTGAGGGAATGAGCCAGACAGATGCCACAGAGATGAAGCAAGATACTCTCAGACAGGAAACAGCTGATATAAATGCTTTGAGGTGGGGGAAAGCTTGGGGTGTTCAGAGAAGTGGGAGGAAAAAAGTCTGCATGGAGCGGAATGAGGGTGGAGGGCATAGAAGGACCTAAATAAGAGGTGTGAGAGTGGCTGACCCTGAGGGCCTTTTTATTCATTATAATGAATTTGGGTTTCACTGAGTAAAAGGGGAGGTTTGACAAGAGGAGTGACTAAAAGAACTGTATTGTTTTCTGCTTTGAAAATAGATTATAAGGGGCAAGGAAAGGAGCAAAGAGACAAATTGGGAGGATATTGCAATAATCCAGCCAAGAGATGGTGGTCACCTGGATCACCAATGAGGCCTATTGCAAGTGTCCACATGTTTGAGTTCTGAATATTTGGCAAGCAGATTGAGCGAGGATTGCTGATGGATTGGATGAGATGTATTGGAAAAAAGAGATGTAAGAATACCGTCATGGGTTTTGTGCAGCTGTTCAGATGAACTTGCCATCAACCAACATGATAAGGGCTGTTGGAGGAAAAGGTTTTGGTGGGAAGAACAGGAATTTTGAGAAGTCTATGATACAAACAAGTGGAAGTTTCAAATGGTAAATATCTGAGTCTGACGTTCAAAGGAAACATTTTAACTCTGAGCATTATAATCGACATACGGAGGATACTTAAAACCAGGAAACTTAGTGACATTACATGGGGAATGATTGTAGACAAAGAAGAAAAGAGGTTCAAGGACTGAAGCACAAAGTGGTGGTGGAGAAGAGTGGTTGTGAAGGAGAGGCCAGTGGGGTCCTGAAAAAGATGGAGAAGTAATTGCTCAAGTATGACAGGTAGCTCAGAGCCAAAGATAAAGATATTTAACTGAGGGCTGACATCGGTTTTAGCAGTTACATTGATGTAATCAGTGACATTGACAATAATGCCAGTAGAATTTTAAGTAGTTATTACTAAAATAGAAATTTAAAGAAACAAGTTATGCAGTGTTTCCAAATGGGTTGAGATTCCATAAGATTATTTGCAAAACAATCAAAACAAAAAAAGAGAAACAAGAAAAGAAGAGATTATTTATTTATTAAAGATTTCATTAAAAACATAGCTAACATACAATATTATATTAATTTCAGGAGTGTGCTATAGTTATTTAACATTTATATACCTAAAGAAGTGATCACCATTGTAAGTCCAACAACCTTCTGACACCTAATATGGTATCAGAGTATTATTGAATATATATTTAATATTATTTTATATTAATATTAGGCATACAACATAGTAGTTAGACGTTTGTATAATTTAAGAAGTGATCCCTCTGACTAGTCTAGGACCCATCTGGCACTATGTAGTTATCACAATACTGTTGGCTACATTCCTTATGCCTTACTTTACATCCCCATGACTATTTTGTAACTACTAATTTGTATTTTGTAATTCCATCACTTTTTAACCCTGCCCCGCAAGCTTCCTCCCATTTATCACCCTAATAAATCTAATATCCATCTGATATAGTTATTGGAATATCATTGATTATAATATTTATGCTATACTCTACATCCTCACACCCCTAATCCCGCTCCCATCTGGCAACCTCCAAATGTTTTCTGTATCTATGAGTTTTCTTATGTTTTGTTTATTTTCTTCTTTAAATTCCACATATAAGTAAAATCACATTGCATTTGTCTTTCCACGTTTGACACTCCACTAAACACAATACCCTCCACATCTTTTAATCGGAGCTTTTAATTCATTTAAATTGAAAATAATTATTGATAGATATGTAGCTATTGACATTTTATTATTCATAATTTTGCTTTTCTTTTTTTTCCATTTAAAAAAAGTCCCTGTAACATTTCTTGCAATATTGGATTGGTGATGATGAACTCCTTTACCTTTTTCTTGTCTGAGAAGCTCTTTTATCTGTCCTTTGATTCTAAAAGATAGCTTTGCTGGGTAGACAAATCTTGGTTGTAGGTCCTTGTTTTTCATCACCTTGATTATTTCCTGCCAATTCCTTCTAGCATGTGAAATTTCTTTTGAGAAATCAGCTAACAATCTTATGGGAGATCCCTTATAAGTTACTAGTTGCCTTTCTCTTGCTGCTTTTAGGATTCTATTTTTGTCTTTAACTTTTGCCATTTTAATTATAATGTATCTTAGTATGTGCCTGTCTGGGTTCATTTTGTGTGGGATTCTCTGTGCTTCCTGAGCATGTAAGTCTATTTCCTTCACCTGGTTAGTGAAGTTTTCAGTCATTATTTCTTCAAATAGGTTCTCAATCCCTTGCTCTCTCTCTTCTCCTATGATATGAATGTTGTTACACTTGATGTTGTCCCAGAGGTCTCTTAAACTATCCTCATTTTTGGGTTTCTTTTTTCTTTTTGCTGTTCTGATTGGGTGTTTTCTGTTACTTTGTCTTTTAAATCCCTAATTCAATCCTTGGCTTCATCTAGTCTACTGGTGATTTCTTCTAGTGCATTCTTCATTTTAGTTATATTCTTCACTTCTGACTCGTTCTTTTTTATGGTTTCTATGTCCTTTTTTGTGCTTGCTATCTCTTTGTTGAAGTTCTCACTAAGTTACTTGAGCATTCTTATAACCATTTTTAAACTCTGGTAGGTTGTTTGTCTCCATTTTGTTTAATTTTTTTTTCTAGAGTTTTCTCCTGTTCTTTAATTGGGATGTGCTTTTTTGTCTCCTCATTTTTGTTTTTTCTCTGTGGTTGTTTTTATGTATTAGGTAGATCTACAATGCCTTACAGTCTTGCCAGGTGGCCTTATATTGTAGGTGCCCTGTGTGGGCCCTGGCACAGTCTCCCTAGGCAACTGCACTGGGTGCTCCAGTAGTGTCCCTTGTGTAGGTTGTGTGTGCCCCCCTTTTATAGGTGAGCCTTGATTGCCATTGGCATGACAGTGGATGGTATTGACCTTCAGGCTGATTGGCTGTGAGGTTTGGCCATCTCTGCAGCTCATGGGCTGCTGTACAGGGGGTTTATCCCATTGAGTGGGATTCATCTCAGTGTGCTTTGGTTCCCATTGAACCTGCCTTTTGTATTTGCCATTTGTGGGGCTAATTGGGTGGTACTCTACTGTGGTCTGAAGCCAACCTACATGTATGTTAGTTCTGGGACCTCTTGGGAGGCACTTTGGTGCAGGCCCAGGTCAGACACTGACTGTGACCAGCAGGGGAGTTGCTGGTAGTGATCTACAGTTGTTCGTTGCCTGTGTTAAACCTGGAGGTACATTAGAGAAGCTATAATGTAGACTGAAGACAGCTGTCACCAGTACTGGGTCTGGACTAGTTCAGCAAAAAGCAAGGATACCCTGAGTCCTTCTGCCACCTGCCAGCTCCCTTAAGTTTCATCCACTAATATAGCCTCCTGTGGAACAAAAGTTGTGTGAGCTAGGGTCTCAGAGAGTCACTGGAGTGGAAAGGGTGGTTCATAGGCTAATGTAGATTCTGGTTTGGTGTCAGTGCTGTACCTGGAGTTACTCAGCAAAAATCTCAGAACACACTGAGGCTGGTTGCCATCTGCCTGGGGCTCACAAATTCATATATGATCCTAAGAATGGTTGTAATGTGGCAGGGTTGGCTGCTCACTGGAGAAAGTGCCTCTGGAGATGGGGGAGTTGGGTGAGGGAGGGTCCAGGTGAGTCAGCAGGATGGAGCAAATGGAGCTCACTCGACCAATCAGGTTCAAATTTGGCCGTGTGGGGAAAGGGTGCAACACAGGAAACAGGGTGCCTGTCTACTGGCTGTACAGGAGGAAGACCCCACTCAGAGAAAGTGACGACTATCCTCCATCCCTTGCCTCAAAGCCACACATCTCTGACTGCCTCTTGTATGTCTCCAGTGCCCACTGAGTCACTGTTTCTTTACCATAGCCCAGGGTCAGTGCCTGCAAGTGAGGAGATCTGTGTGTGCACCCTTTAAGAGGATGTCTTGGTTACCTGCAGCATTCTACCCGACCTGGGTGGTTAAAATCCCTACTATTTTTCATAGCCAGATGTTGTGGGGGATTCCTCTTCCCAACACCAATACTCTGGGCTGCAGTTATTGATATAATCCCATTAGTTTCTCTCATGCTCCTTTATAGTTAATTAATCCCCCTCACAATGTATCCCAGGTGATCAATCTGCAACTTTACAGTTTTAGAGTGTTATATACATGAAATCATATAGCATGCACTTTTCTACACCAGGCTTCCTTCACTTGGCATAATTTTCCTGAAATTCATTTATATTGCCTGGATCAGTAGTTTCTTCTTTTTATTGCTTAGTAGTATTCCGTAGTATGAATATAAAATCGTTTTTTCATTTACCTGCTGATAATCATCAAGCTTCTATGAAAATTCATGTATGAGTGTTTTTGTGGGCATATATTTTATTGCTTTTGGGTAAATCCTTAGAATAATAATTCCTGCATCACATGGTATTTACCAGTAATTGCCAACTATTTTACAAAGTCATTTATCATTTTACACTCCCTCCCCAGCAATGTTCTATTTCAAACATTCTCATCAACATTCTATTGTCAGTCTGTATAATTTTAGCCATGAAGTAGAATCTCATTGTGGTTTTAATTATTTACATTCCTCTCATGGCTAGTAACTTGGAGCATCTTTTTTATGTGTTTGCTGTTGATATATTTTCTTTTGTGAAATCTCAGTTCAAGTTTTTGTCTCATTTTTAGTTGGGCTATTTTTTCTTCTTTATTTTGACCTGGAAAAGTTATTTATAAATTATATATACTAGTCTTTCATCAGATGTAAAAATTGTAAGGATTTTGTCTGAGTCTGTGTCTTGGCCTATTCAAATTTTATGCCGGGGTCCTGCCTCGGTGTTCCAGTGAACAGCACCTGAAGTGGGGTGCGGGTGAGGTTTAAGGAAACAAAGAGAGAAAGAGACAAAGAGGGTCCGGGAGGACTGGAAGCATTCTTAGCAACCAGCCCCGAGTTCATTTTTTCTCCCCAATATATTCCCACAGTGCAGTGCAGTACAGCAGAAACAAATATACATTATCTTACTCAAGGACAAATCATAAACTATCCTTGACTCTCTACCAGTTAACTTGAAGGTCAGAGTAAATGAGAGGGAGTCAGTTTCCCAAGGCATTTCTTCCAAGTACCCAGATAGTCTTCTTTCTTTAGAGTCTCCCAAGGAACTGGCCATATCAGCCACATTCCTCAGTGAGTAGTACGCACCCTCCATGTGCACAAAGGAACATTACAAGAAGCAAAATAAGTTATGCTTCCCTAAAGCCAGCCTGCATGGCTCCCAACAATTTTAATGATGTCTTTTGAAGAATAGAGGTTCTTAATTTTGATGAAGTCCAAGTTGTTTATTTTTTTTTTCATGGTTAGTGATTTTTGTATCCAGTCTAAGACGTATCTGCCCTACTTTAAGTTATAAAGATTTTCCACTCTGTAATTTCCATTTTATTTTTGTGTATATGATGAGATAGAGATATTTTATCACATATGTAAACAGTTCTTTCCATCACCATTTATTGAAAACACTATGCTTTTCCCATATTGTTATGTTGGTACTATTATAAAAAATCAATTCACTGTCTATATTTGAGTCTATCTTTATGCCAACACCACCCTGTCTTCATTATTGTAACTTTATATTAAGTCTTCAAGTCAGGTTGTGTAAGTTCTCTAATTTTGTTCTTATTTTTAAACAATGTTTGGGCTATTCTAAGTACTTTCATTTCCCATGGAAATATTAGAATTCTCACAGAAATTATGGATGTTAATTCTAATGCTGTGAAAATAAAGACCATACTGATCCCAAGGGAAAGGAAGATATACAGGAACCAAATACAGAATGACGAATGCAGCCCACGGTGGAATTAGTATGGGAGAGATTATATGGGTTACAAAATATTAATCTCAAAAAGATCATAGTTATAATTTAGTCATTTCACATATGCAAACACTTAAGAATGCTGGCTGGTTTTCAAGTGGTCAGCATCCTGTTTCTCCCTCCTGCCTGTCCTTGGTCCACAGAGTTCCTCCAGTTTGCTTGATGTCGATTCTCTTCTTGGCCCCAGGAGTTCCCATAGGGCCTTCCAAGGGTGATTTAGGCCTCACCTTACCGTGAGATAAAACAGAAAAGACAGAATTTCAAGAGAGAGAGATGTAAAAACATGGTTGAAAGTACATTGCTTCTGTTTGTATCCATATATAAAAAATTTATTTTCACACCATAAAGTCTATCACCCACTTGGTTTTACTGGTTCATTCAACAAACATTTTTAAAGAGCACCTACTCTGTGAAGGTGCTATTCCAGGCACATGAGATATATCACTGGATAAAACTGACCAAAATACTTTCCCTTCTGGAGTTCACGTTCTGCTGTGTGTGTATGGGAGGGACAGAATATTAACAATAAACACTTGGCATAAGTAGAGTGTTAGAAGGTGATGAGTACCCCAGAAAAACACCAGAGCAGGGCAAGGAGGTAGAGAATGGGAGAAGGGACACTGGAATTTAAACTCAATTGATCAGATACCCAAATTCTTGAACACCAATGTCTATAGTAGCCCTATTTACAATAGGTAAAAGTAACCCAAATTTCCATTAATGGATGAATAGGTAAACAAATTGTAGTATACATAGACAGGGAAATATTTATTATTCAACTTTTGAAGGAAATGAAATACTTACCAATACATGTTTCAGCATGGATGAACCTTGAAAACACTGCATTAAACGAAGAAAGCCAGGCATAAAAAACACTTACTGTGTGATTCCTTTCCTATGGAATCTTCAGAATAGGTCAATCCAGAGAACAAATTCATTGTTGCTAGGGGAGAGGGGAAGGAATAAATGGGGTAGAGACTGTTAATGGGTATGGGGTTTTATTTGGGGGCAATGAAAATGTTTTGGAACTAGATAAAGGTGGTAGTTGCACAACATGGTGACTGTATTAAATGCCACTGAATTGTCACTTTAAATTTGTTAATTTTATATTATGTGAATTTTTCACCTCAATAAAAAAATAATCAAAAGAAAAAAACACAGAAAAGGAAATTGTGTAGCCAATGTAAGCCTCCTTGAGAAGATACAATTAGAGCTCTGACTTATAGGAGGTGAGGTGAGTTGCCTTGTGGGTAACTGGAAAGAGCTGTCTAGACAGAAGGGAGAGCAAGTGCAGAGGGTAATCTGCCCAGTGCACTCAAGGAATGTCAAGGAGGTCACAGGATTGGGGAGGAGGAGTCAGAGAAAGTGAGAACCAGCTTCAGATTCCAAGGACTCTCACAACTGCCGTAAGGGTGTAGGTTTTTCCTTTGGGTGAGGTGGAAAGACACTGAAGGCATATATGGTTTGACTTAGATTTTAATAGGGTATTTGGAGCCTCTGTATTAGGAATAGTCTGAAGATGGGCGCTGGTGGAAGTCAGAGAACAATTAGAAGCTATTGCTAACATCCAGGTGAGAGATGATGGTGGCTCAGACAAGGAGGGTGACAATGAAAGTAAAGAGAAGCAGCTGCAGGTAGGATTTACTTCAAAGGTGAAACCTATGGGACATCCTGATGGATTGCATGTCAGATACGTGAGGAGGAGAAGAGTGAATTCTGTCTGAAGCATTTTCGCTTGACCAATTGGGACAATGCAGTTGACATCATTGAGATAAGAAAGACTGTAGGGGAGAAAGCTTTTCTTAGGGACAAGGGAGAGGACAAGGGTCGAGGGAGATCATGAGTTTAGTGCTGGAGATATAAAGTCTTGGTTGACTTCAGTTTTTCCTTGAATATATGCACGTACCAGTTTCTTCTAATTTTTTTTAAAATTTTCTAATAAGACTAAATTTATTTCAATACCCTAGTAAAAGTTTTGATTATAAGTATCCAATAGTATAAAAAGTACAAAACAGATTTGTAGATTTCTAATATATTAATACAAAGTGTATGACTACATACAGTACATCCTACAGGCAAAGAGAGGTGGAAGGAGAAAAAGAAGACTGTGGTTGAGGTCTAGTAATAAATAAATAAATACAGAAGTAGAGATGATCCATATTATAGTATATTCTACCACTAATACTGTAGCCAAAATGTACAAAAAAACAAAACAAAACAAAAAAAAACATTTCAAAATTAACTCAGGAGGAAGAGAATAATGGCTGGGACTCTTGGAATATATCTCCAAAGGCTGTGGGAGAGCCAACCCAACTGTGTATGTAGTCTGTGCATGTGGTGGCTTGCAGTTTTCTCCAAAAGGAAAAAATACAACATTTTAAGTTTAGATTAAGAACTATAAAACTACAGGGTGTCCATAAAAAATGGCTCACTCCTTATTGTTATTTATACTATCCCCTTTGTAAAATCCAGCTCTAAAAATAAGCACTGAGTTATGTTATAAGGTAGGCAAATGAGCCTCGCTTGTTATGAAAAGTCTGAACTGGTAATCCACTTTTCCTGAACTTTTAGAAAAGAGGCAATGAGAATACTTTGGTTTGGATTCAAGTAAGAGGCCTCTTAATAGATTTTAGAAATGAACAGCTCTGTGTTCAGAACTTACCATCTAACATCTCCATGTTTAGAAAGCCTGACTCAAAGAAGCCAAACCAAATACAACCCATTCAGCATTAACACACTCCTCTTTTCTTTTAGTAAAATTTTACTTAAGAGTGAAAAAAAAAACCCCAAAACCCTAATAGGTTTAAAACAAGTCAAACAACCACTCTACGTAGATAAAACCTTCACAAAGGTCAACTCAAGTAATCCAGAGCTAAAACTGAATTGTGCAGATTTTCAATGAAGTCACCAGTCATGTGAACACAAACAAAAGTCAATTATTTACACACTCAGCAAGTCCTCTAAGAAATGGGCCCCAAGAAGAATTAACCTTAGGTTTTTTTGAGGTTTTCTTTGTTTGTTCGTTTGTTTTTGTGCCATCCTGAAGGCCTGCACATTTTACTTTTTAGATAATTTAACATTTTTTAATAGAGTGTGTTCCCTACCATGTGGTAATGCTTTGGTACTATTCATATACGATTGCTCATCCTAAAGACTTGCCATTTCCCCCCAAGAGGACCATTGATTCTGCTTTAGAAGTTTCATATAAATTAAAATCTTTATCAAATATCATTTTGAAGGAGGTGACACAGGATACAACACATACAGTCTAGTTACCTGTTTGTATATTTAGAAGTTACTCCTTCAAGGTATTTGCACCAGTTTAGTCTGTCCTGCTTAATATTCAGTAGTACAGGTTTCAACCATCAGAACCTTGGCAAGACCTTAATATTTCAAAATTATTAACAACTACCTGTAGGGGCAAGTCCACATTACTGAGTTATGACAAATTTATAATCATGAGGGAAAACAACCATAGCCAGCCATTTTTAACAATGTCCCAACCACTGCTTCTCAATATAGAAAGACCAAAACTATATACGTTTATCATACAACAAATCCCATCTCTGTCCCCTGAAATTCCCCTAGTTTCATTCATTAGACGGGGATTTTTAAAAAAGACTTAAAGAGCACTTTACAGCAGCATTCAGCTTTCCTATGAAATACTCAGCATCTTAAATATTATGTACATTTTTTTTTCTTTTAGTAAGCTAGATACTGGCTTCAGAGCTTGTGGAACTATTCTAGAAATTGTCTTTTGGCAAATAGCAAGTGTCCACATTAACAATAGGAGGGTCATTTTGTCGGGTATTTTTTTCTAAAATTCAAATCATTTTTTGTTCCCCTTCTACATAATCCTCAGTCACCACTCCTGAGTGGACATGGGCAGAGGCTCCGGCCCCGGCTCCTCTGGCTTCTCAGCAGCTGCTTTCTTATTGCTGCAGCAAGGCTTGAATAGATGTGTGTCAATGAGGACTTCCCCAAAACGGCCTTTATAGATAATCCCACAACATATTTTCTGTCTTTTCCAGTATGTGAGATCCGAAAAGGAAAGCACTGGTGTTCTGTTAGAGCCAGAGGCCATCTCTGTATCCGAGCCATCATCTGACTGGTTACTATAACAAGGAGATTGAGCTGGAGAGGCACTTGAGGTGGTACTGTGAGCGTCAGAATTGCGACATTTCAATTCCTTCTGCAGTTTGCTGATCTGCTTACTTTTTATCCTGTTTCCAGATAGAGTTTTCACTTTCTTTGGTTTCAATGTCGTCTTAAGACTGGGTCCTGCCCTAGCATCTACCACATGATTCCAGTTTTTTATTGTTGTTTTGTTTTTTTTTGTTTTTTTATCCTGCTGGCAATTTCTTCCATCTTTTCACAAGCAGGACACAGGCATTACAGATGTCTCCTGAACGAGTCTCACGCAGCCCAAAGCAGCTCTGGAAGTCCTTTTCATAGTGTTTACTGTCAGTGAATCGAGAACTGGAGGACTTAGCTCTGCAAATACAGCAGCCCTCTATACTCTGGTACATCTTTGGCTTGTGAAAACCAAACATCTTTCCTTCTGGGCAATAGTCTTCCAAAGGCAGCTGTTTCATGCGCAGTAACGTTCCCGAGGTGCTGAGTGCACACTAGGCCAGCCCCTCATCCCCTGCAATTGCTCCCTCCTCCTCAACTGCCTTCTTCTAATTTTTGAAGGGGACAATTGGGTGAGGCCAAAAGAAAGATGGAGGGAAGGAGCTGAGCATTGAGTCCTCCTAGTTTGGAGTATGGCAAAGAAGAATCAGAAAGTAAGTGCTCTGCGCAAGGTGACACAGGGAATGGAGCTGGGCACAGAAACTTTTCCTGAGGCAAAGGCTAGCTCACCTACCGCCACATGCAGGGGCTGCCCCATAGGTCATCACATGCTCTTCAAACTTTTTGTCAGGACAAGTGGTCTGAAAGTGGCATCCAAAATGCTCTTTGATGAAATGGGCGGGGGAAATTTCCCCTTATTCTTATGAAAATTTTTTGGGGGAGCTAACATAAAAGTTTATTGAATAAATACATATACCGTCATGAAAAATTAGTTGAACAAAAAGGACATTCTACAGTAAATACAACATTCTGCTGTTCCATTTGCAGTGGGTGAATCAGCTAGAATTGGAGTTAAGAGTGACAAACACAGTTTAAATTATGAGAATTATTGAGTGAGAACCTGAGCCACTTAAATTCATAGAAGTTTTACATGACAGAAATTTGCTGGGTTTTGATGTGGTTTACAGTAAGATGAGGCCTCCTCTGGAGTGTAAGACATTTTTGTTGTCATTTCACTATGATACTACACAAGACAAATGAATAAGCCCTGCACGATATCTTCAAAGTTATAAAATAATTGGATGACACATAATATCACCTTGATAATTCATGGTTATTATGTTAAAATTTTAACTGAAACCTTATTTTTAACTCAAAAACCTTATTTAAAACTAAGAATCCAATGTAAATGTGACCTACTTTAATGAATAAATGCCTAAATTTAACAGAATGTTTAAAAAGACTTTTTAGGGTACAAAGTATAACTTCATATTCAAGTGTAAGACGTTCAAGTTCATATTATTTTATTTAACAAACATTATCCAGTGCTTACAGTGCCCTGCACACTCCTCCAAGCATGCACTTTCTCCTGAGTCTGTGGTCTCGGTGCCAAAACTCATGATCTTGATAAGAACTTTGACAACTGAGTTGAGAATGGCAAGGACCAGACATAATTTCTCAAATTTACAGCAAACATCTCATGGCAAATCTCCCAGTAGTGATAAAACTGTACTCTTCCGGCAGAGTACCTTGACCGATATCCAAAATCTGATTAAACCCCATGCAGATGGAGTTGCCTGCTCAAGAGCATTGCTAGACACAGACACAGTCCAGGTGGGGTTGGGGTCAGGGGAGGATGTGTATTGAACTCCAAAAATTCACTTAGAACTCTTCTTCTGTAGCATGTCCTCTCTCAACATTCCTCGCCTGGTGGCATTATGACTCAGTGATTAGGTATCTAGCCTTTGGAGCCAGCCTGCTTGGGTTCAAATTCTGGTTCTACCTCTTAGCAGTATGTGACTTGGACAAGTTGCTTAACCTCTCTGTGCCTCAGTGTCCTTATTCGTGAAATGGGGATAATAATAAAGCATCTGCCTCAGTGAGTGGTTTTGAGAATGGAGTTAGCACACATTAATCACTTGAATTGATATTTGGCATAGAAAGATTTCTAGAGAAAACTTAGCTATCATCACTATTATTTATTGTTGTTGCTGTTGTTGTCTGAAATTAGTCCCTGAATTCTTCTGGGATGTGGTAAGTTTCAAAACTAAGTTGCATTTACTCATAATAGAGTCATACCAGCTATGAATAGCTAAAATCAAATTTTGCAATTAACATGTGTTTTACATGGACCTCAAGAGTTGAGGGTTATGGTCTTCCTTGTCACTCCCACTGAGGTGACCTTCTGACTCACAGCCTACCTCTGAATTTCTTAGGAAAATATTCTTCTTCCATCTGAACTGGGAGCTCAATAGGGACTTATGTCTAAGGACCTGGTATCTATTTTTGGAAGAGACAGGGTCACATTCTGGACCACAAACAGAAGGTCTCCAGGACCACATCAAGTTCTACTTACTTCTCACAGTCTGCTTTTGAAACTCTCTGCACCAAACCTGCCAAGACAGGCTGAGCCTGCCCAGTTAGTGTCCGGCAGATGAAGTATCAAGGAATGTCTGGAAGAGTGATTTCAAGACCCCAAGATTTTAAGGTTAATTAGAACTAAAAGGATAATAATATCAGGGTCATAAACAACGAGCATCATTCAGTTTGAGAAACTGATGCTAAAATAGAGGGAGGTAATTTGATGACTTCCTCTGAAGGGATTATTCAATGTTGTTCCTGGGTTTAAATATTTATGTATCAAGGTCAAGAATTCTTGGCACATGTTGTATCAGCATTTAAAAATAAGTAATGAATTTTGGCAAAAAAGCAAATTCCAGGGTGGGTGGAGTAGTTACTTGCAGGATGTCCTTGAGTGTCTTCCCTCTAAAATAAAAAGAGAGTGAGGAGTCTGCAAGAAAGGAGCTACAGAGCTGGAGACTCTTCTGAGCTCAGTGATTGATGTGAAGCTCATTGCATTTTGTCCTTCAGTTCAGGTAAGCATCAATTACTTATCTAAAGTTTGTAATAAAACTGTTTCCATACATGTAATGAGAAAAGTATCAGCAATTCATGTTTAAAGGCAATGTGCTTTCTTGAAATACATTAAGGGCCATTGCATTTATTCTTGTATTTGTCAACTTCTATGTTGGTTCCATCCCTCCTCTGACTTTTTAAGGAAAAAATGTTGTCAAGTGATGCTTTGCCTGAAAAAAAGGGAAAATTTATAATTATTTTCCACAGTATTTTTCAGAAAGTCTTTGTTGAATCTTGGGTGCAAGGTGAGGCAGAGACACATTTTTGAGGGTTTGTTGTAGTGTTTAGGGTGATTATTTCATTAACGGTTTACCCATTGCTTTCTTATCCATAAATTGCTTTTCGATGATGATTTGCCTGTGTGTCTAAGTGTGGGTCGTGCTTGTGTACACAGCTGCCAGCCTGTGTGAATGTCTGTGGTTTCACATTAGCATTTATGTTATATTTTCTAGGGTGTGTTTTAATATATTCAAAACTAGAAACTTGTTTTCTTTCCTCCTAATTTAAGTTTCTTTCAGTCCATTGTCATAAGACTGTAAAATAGTATGACCATTGTCAGGCCTACATGGCCCAAAAGTTCCATGGGAACAATTACAATGATGCATTTCTGAAACCCTGCTGTTATGAATATTTAAACATAATAAACACCTGTTGATTGATTAATTCTCCTGGGGTATAAAGCAAGTAAAATTCATGACTGTAAATATTTTGCTTGTGGTTTTGCATGACTTATTTTTCAGTAGCGACACTTGACAACTCTTTCCAACGATAAATCTTGAGAAGCACCATCTAGGAGACCTTCACTGTCCTTTGTCACAGATTCAGAATAATCTCACCAATTACCAACACTTGCTCTAGACTGACAAACTGAGAATGGGACTTTGGGTCTTGACAATCCTAGCACTTCTCAAACTTTCCACAGCAGCTACATTTAGTAAGTATTGCTTTTTAACTATAATTTAAAGTGTTTTAAGTTAAGTAATTCCAAGAACTTTTGCCTTATTTTAAACTGCTTGCTTCCATTTGTTCCAGTTGAATAGCAAGCTGAACAATTCATTTATGCTCTGCACTCATTCTTCTATCTATCAGGACAAAGTATGCATAACAAAGTAGCATAATTTTAGCTTTACATATTCAGAGACATTAAAATTTGACATGGTGCTAGCATGTTTCTATATTGTATGCATTTGTTGATTTTTAGTATATGTGCTTGCCGAAGCAAGCATGGCATTTGTTATTGACAACTTATTTGGTATGAATAGACATGACTGCTTTTCCACTGGAATAGCTTGGGAGGTTTAGCTCTAAATTAATCCAGTAATCTGTGGTACCTATTAGAACAGGGGTGTCCAACCATTTGGCTTTCCTGGGCCACTTTAGAAGAAGAATTGTCTTGGGCCACACATAAAATACACTAACACTAATGATAGCTGATGAGTTAAAAAGAGGTCACAAAAATTTTTCATAATGTTTTAAGAATTTGTGTTGGGCTGCATTCAAAGCGATCCTGGTCTGCAGGTTGGACGTGCCTGCATTAGAACATTTCATGAAAGATCTTAATCATTTATTTATTCTTTCTTAAAGTATCACAAAACATGGCCCCTTACTCAATATAATCCTAGAAGAGAATACCCTAGAATATAGGAATTGTACTCTTTTCATATGATCCTCCCAGGATTATATTCATATTTTTTCATTTGCAGACAGATCATCCTGGGGTCTGGAAAATGAGGCTTTAATTGTGGAATGTCCTAGATCTGGACACCCTGTGGACTGGTATTACTCAAACACCACTCATAAAGAAAATCACATTTTTGCTTCAGGGGGACTTCTTAAGCTTCTCCCAGCCACGGTCGAAGACTCTGGAATTTATACTTGCATTGTCAGAAGGTTAGTATCTAGGCAACCACCATCATCTTTGGGTTTGTTCTCTCTTCTTTAAGAATTTATAGCCAAGGTTCCCTTCCTTTCCCTCTTCCTTTTCTAGGCTTTTCTTGAACAAGTGAATTTACAAAATGACTTAAATGAAAGATTGCTTCTAGGAACACCATCAGATTGGGGTTTAGGTTTATGATTATGAATTAACTATTTGGACGTATTACTGCAGGGATTAATCTGGAGCCCAGTTAGGAGAGGCCTAGCTTTCTTAATGAGCAAGAGAACTGAGACCGATCACTCAATTTGGGCTGGCAGTGAGAACAAAGCAGCACAAAACAGTAAGCTAGGTGTTGAGCATCAAGGAGGCCTATGGTAGGTGCACAGAGGTAGTTATTTACTAGTGCCTTACACCTGAGATGTAAGCTAAAGAGGGTTAGGTGAGATTGTGAGCCTACAAATTACCTGCTCTACATATGAACTATTAAATGTTTTGGCTTCGTACCAGTATTTGGTACATACGAGATGTCAGATGAAATATGTTAAAATGCAAAATGAGTATAGTTATGTGCCTAGGGTCTGAGGTCAGACAAGTTTCAGTTTCAAATTAATGCTCTAGGGGGTTCCCTGGGGGTGTAGTGGCGACGCTTCAGCGCTCTCACCGCCTCGGCCTGGGGTCGATCCCCGCTCAGGGAACCAACCAAAAAACCAGAAAATACAAATTCATGCTCCACCACTAGTTAACTGTGTGATGGTGACAAGTCACTACTTTGTTCCTCAATTTCCTCATCTGAAAAATACATATAATATAACCCAGTTCAAAGGATTATTGTGGGAAAGAAATGAAGTAATGTTACCATCATGAATGGTACTTAGTGAACCATCAACATATACTAATTATATTTATTTTATTGGGTTCTTGGCATTTCAGCAGATAAAATACATAAAAAAATGTCACGGGAGCTATTTTTTAGGGGTTGTTTTATCTCAGAAGTAACAAAAAAGTATTTAAAACCCTAGATTTTAATGATTTTTTTTAAAAAGAACCACTGTATATCAATTGTTTTAAGAAGAAAAAATAATTAGTAAAAAGTAGATTTGAATGAAATTATTTCATAATCCTAAGTAATTTTTTAAAAATTATTTAATTTATTTTGATAGCCCTTCCTTTAATAAGACTGGATATGTGAATGTCACCATATATAAGAAACAACCAGATTGCAATATTCCAGATGACCAGAAGTATACAATAACATTTGGAACACAAAAAAATGCTAAAATATATTGTCCTACCATTACCCGCTACAATTGGATAGCACCTGTTAAGTGGTTTAAGGTAAAAGGAAAATTGGGGGACAATAAATGAAAATTACACAATTAAAATAGATGCAAGTAAGGAATTACTGAATGTGGAATGGCATTTTTCATTTCAGAATTGTAAAGCTCTTCAAGGATCAAGGTACTATACGCCAGGGACATATTTGTTGATTGACGATGCAACTAGCAAAGATACAGGTGATTATACATGCAAATTTATGCACAATGAAAATGGAGTCAATTACACTGTGACAGCAACCAGACAATTCATCTTTCAAGGTAAGCTTACTGAATTTAACAAAACAGAGTGTTTGACAGCAGATCACACGAAGGCATGTAGCCCTTCCTGTTGATTTTCCTGTGCTTCATCCTCCTCCCCAATCCTTCCTCCTGCTTTGTCTAATATCCAGTCTCCACTATGATGCAAAGAGATTTTCTAAATGCACTATCAAGATTTAAGAAATTACAGAGGGAGATTATGCTACTGATAGACACATCTGTGTTCTCTTCTCCTTTTTTATTTAATTTTCTAAAGATAATGTGATCTGAATTCTAACTTAACTTTTTTTGAATGGCAATACAACTCTTTGCAAGGCAAAGAGTTAACTTTCCTTCTCCCAATTTATTGTCAGAAGCTCTGTAAATAATAAAAAAAATTTAACCTTCAATATAACTCACTGTACAGGAGTTGAGTGAGAAGCTTTAATAAAGATACATGGATATTGCTGAGTGGCTTTCAATCCTGGTTTGCAATGCTTTCAGCAGCATCAGTGACCTCAAGTAGGTCACTTAATTCTAATTTTTTTCAGACATACTTTAAATGCCATAAAATCCCATTCGGTGAAAAGTTCATAATCAAGAGTATTGAATCTACAAAGAGTCAGGGTCTCTTTAGCCTAGCTTGAGCTATGGCTGTAGATGAAGCAGCACCTGGATATGTAGCAGATTTCTTAGGGCAAAGCAGTAGTAGAGAAAAGTTTTGTTTTCCCCACCGCAGTAGCTCCATTGCAGCAGAATAAACATCACCAGACCACGTATCTATCAGTGCCTCTCACTGATTGACCTCAAAACCCACCAGGGTTCTTTATCATGCTATTCTGAGAACTGAGGGGTGCAGGAGTGCAGTGGTGCCCTAGCCACCCCCTTTTCATGGTCTCGAGGCATCAGGGGCACCAGGAATTAAAATTTCCTAGGAGGATGGGCCATGGTGGTGGAACTCGGTGCACAGAAGTGTGGACGTGTGTACTTACCATCCTCATGGGTTTTTTGAACTCTTCTTCCCTGTAGAATTTTGGTTTTCTATTATAACAATTGTTCAGTGATGTAATTAATTTAATAGGTTAGACTAGTATTTGTTTAATGAGATTTAAAAAAAGAGAAAATATCAAAGAGCATCATAAGTAGTAAGAGAAAGCGTTACTTGAATGTTTTTTTTTGTTTGTTTCATTTGTGTTTTTGTATGTGTGTCTGTGAGTTTGTTGTTGTCGTCAGAAAAAGTTGAGAAACATTGGTATGAAATAGCACAGAAATATGAGAATACAAGCTCTATATTAATGACTATTCAAATACTCTTCTAACTTTTATATTCTGTTTTTGTCTTTAATTTAAGATGAGAAAGGCTTTTCTTTGATGCCAGTAATTATAGCCCCCGAACAAAATGAAACGAAGGATGTGGAAATTGGTAAGAAAATTTTAGGAATGCTGTAATTGTTGCCTGTAAAATCCTTCCCTTTGATTCCTGATCTGAATTCCCCAAGTGGGGGTCATGCAACCAGCATAGTGGGTCTTGAGGATTAAGTGAAATGTCATGGGTGGATAGACTCACCTCGGACACCTGATAAGATTAGGGATATCTCGTCACAGCAATATGCAGTATTTACATTTGTATTATACTTTGTAACTCATGGCACTTTCACACGGGCTGTTGTCACTTCTATCCAGAAAGTGTCCCCACTTTACTCTTGTGGATACTTAAGCTCAGATAGAATCAATGACATGTCCCAGGTTGTGGATAATCAATGATGGGAGGATGAGAAACCAGACTTTCTGACTGTCCATTTCTGCCTTTCCTGGTTACGCCTAGAGTGGGATACAATTCAAAGGTCTTGGCACATAGAATGTCCACTTGTGACCTGGTCTTCACCTGCATCCTGGCCCATCGGCAGCCATAACCTCACATACCCAGTGTTCCCCCCTCACTGACCGGCTCAAGGCTGTTATACTAATATGCAGCATTCCCACGTTCTTCCTTGCTTTTGCCCATGTTGTCCCTCCCTCTCATCTCTCAGCACTAAGCTCCAACATCAGCTCTCTGCAATCCTCCCATGCCACCCACCTTCTCTGTGGGAGAGGATAATCAGAGCCTCCTTTTCATGCAGTAGTTGGGTAGTGTGACAACCCTGTTCTTTGCGGTGATTTCTTCGCCTGTATTCCCATGTCACTTGGTCAATCTTTCTACTGGAACACCAGAACACCTTGTGTTCTAATTGTTTATTTATACCCTTGACTCCTTCTGAGAGACACCAAGCTCCTCATCCTCCTTCAGACACCTAATTTTAGGCACAGGAACCAAGGGCTCAACAAGGAATGGCCCAATGCACATCCCAAAGCAGGGCAGCAGCCCTTATGCTTTCAGTGATAAACGGAGGGAGTCTCAAGTTAAAGGAGTTGGGATGCTCTTCCTGGACAGTTAAATACTGGGATTGTAGCTGGGTCAGGTAAAACACCTTACCTACCAAGGTCATTTATAGAAAGGTGAAGAAAATTTGGAAGGAGGAAGGAAAACGTGTGCAGGAGAGCCACTAAAATGAACTTGCAATTAGTGGTAAAGGGAAATCCTGCATTATAATGTGGGATTGGTGAAGCTAGAGTCATTTATCGCTCTAGTTTCTGCTAGGGGTGAGAGGGGATGGGGGAGCTGGGCATCAACCCAAACTAAGTGAAATGAAGGTCATGGGGTAGGGGAGGAGGCAAAAGGCAGACATAGAAAGGTGAAGGAGCTGAAGATGAGGACATGGACTGGAAATCACTTCATGGCACATACTAGGTGATCAAAGAATTCTTTTTGTATTAAATTAAATACCATTTGCAGGATTTCATTTTGTCGATGAATTTCTTTACTTCTCATCTAGGAAAAACAGCGAAGTTTGTTTGCTCGGCCTGCTTTGGGAAAGGCTTTCAGCTCGTGGCCGCCCTCCGGTGGCAGGTTAACAGAAGCAACGTTAGGAACTTGAGTGAAGCAAGAATTCAAGAGGAGCAACTGCAATATCAAAGGTATTTTCATATTGAAGTTAAAGCATCCCCTTCCCCTCCCACACAATCACAACTGCAAAGTAAACATTAAAAGTAACAAGTTGCCTTCTTAGTTCTAGCAATGAGCTGACTTGCCTAAGCATCACTTTAAGAATAACCAATGTCAGAGAAGAGGATTTGTTGCTGAAGTACGACTGTCTGGCCCTGAATTCGTATGGCTTGAGAAGGCACACCATGAAACTAAGGAAAAAGCCAAGTAAGGGGTGTAGCTGAGACCTTGGTCACCCGATGTGCTGTATCAGCTGTAAAACTGAAACCATTTTCTTAGAGAACAAGGTGTTGCTGTGTGGTTCCAGGGCGATCTATCAAGACAACGGAAGTGGTCCATCTCATACAACTTGCTTCTCTTGAGAACGCTGCCCACCTGCCGTGAGGGCTTCTCGGAATGTTTCTGTTTGTCTGGCTGCGTCTCTACTGCTTTACTTCCTTCTCCATGCCCCCCTCCTCCTGTTGGTTCCTCTTCGACACCTGACTGCTTTCTTGGTCGTCCTTCTGCTCTCTAACTTCTCTTAGCGCTCTCTGTCTCACTATGTGAAAGAAAACACGCCAAGAGAGACTGTCACTACGTTCTTTGGTTACCTTCTGTAACTTTTATAACATGTTATACACATGTGCCCTTTTAGAATGTATTTTTTTGGTCATAAAAAAATCACACACACATTTTGTTAGTGAGACTGGCAAAGTGGATGAAAAAGTGAAGTATTTAATTACTGTCCATTTCAGTAAGAAAAATCTTATCTTCACGTTTTGCTTACATTGTCATTTAGGAATGTTCTCTGGTTACCTCTGGATTGAAATGGTTTTCATGTTATGTATACTTGGTGATTTTGTTCCTTCTACTTTATTTGTATTTACTACCTTCACCTGTTTTTCTTCAAATCGACATACTTATACTCTGTTTCAACAACTGTGTAAATTGAACAAAAATTGTTGTCACTGTTTTCACATTGTCACAGTGAATTCCTTTATTTCTAATCATAGAATAAAAGAAATTACAGCATTGTCTTGAATTTTAAAAACAAAAACTTAAAAAACCTATATCCTCATATTATAAAGGGAGACCCAAAAAATGGATTTATAAAAATTTGTGTATTAATTTTTACATGTTTAAACTTCTGTCACCTTCAAAGTACTCTTTGTTTGATGCAATACACCTATCAAGGCACTTTTTCCACCACTCTAAACAGTTTTTAAACGGGTCAATTTTGATGCCTTTTAGTGCTTCTGCCATTTTTTGTTGTACCTGTTTCCCATCAGAAGAGGTATAAGAAGAAATGGCAGAAGAACCAAACCTTCCCCTTTGGGGACTTTGTTCATCCTGGAAAACAAACAAGTTGTTCAGGGTGAGATCAGGTGAATAAGAACGGTGGGACAAGGGAGTCATGCCATTTTTTGTCAAAAACTGCTGAACACTCAGCTCACGTGGGCAGGTGCACTGTCATGCTGCACATTGTTCTTATAAATCACCCGTCATGAAATAGGCAAACATGTTGAAAGAGTCTAAAAAAAAATTCACTGAAGCTGCACACAGCCTCTCACAACACCAGCTGGTCCACTAATGCAGATGGGCTCCTAGAACATTCACCTAGCGGGGGAAGCCTGTACTACAAGGGGCCCATCCTCTAAAAAATAATTCAGTTTTTTGGGGGTCCCCCCTTGTATTAAATAAATAGCTAATACTCAATAATAATATTACATATTTATTCATTGTTCCTATGTACCAGGACGGAATTACATTCCATTTAATTTCTCGAGGGTTTTGTTTTTGTGTTTATTTTTTATTTTTATTATTTTTTTTAATTCAGTACTCTGTGGAGAAGAGCCCATTACTGTCACCTAATTTTATAGATGAGGAAATTGGGACAAAGTGAAGTTGAATAAATTTCCAAGGACTAGAGTCATAGAGCAAGGATTCAAGCCCAGGCAGTGGTTTCCTGCTTACAAGCACTTATGGAAAGTATTCAGTGTTCAGTCATCACATAAAAGTGTTATTTATGCATTTATAAAGCCATTAACCCTTAGGAAGCTATTGAACTCAACTTCCTTTAATGTCTTAGATTAACTGCTTTCCTGCCATTGAAAGCAGCCAGCCACATGCATAATTACTTCACAACCATCTCTACAAGAAGTGTAGATTCACAGATCCAGGTAGTTTTAGAAAAAGTGAACTGGAGAAGAATCCTGCTGAAATAATTTACTTAGGGAAAATTTAGCATTTAAATGGATGATAGTGCAGACAGTCACCTGGCAATTTCTGTTATTCCCCCAGCTTTGAGTCACTTCACTGTGGCCACTCTTGGTCATCGTGAGGGATACTCAGGGAGCAGATGGACAAGTTGAGGTATGATTGAAAGTGGGCCGGTGATGATCCATGTAAAAACTGGGAGCCCAACATTTAAGACTTGAGATGAAAATCAAAAGAGAATTGTATAGCCAATTCTCATTTGAGATTCTTCTCATGTTCATCATTAAGTGGGACCATTTGTAAGACAGGACAGTTAACAGTTTCAAAGAGGGAAGTTAAATGTAAAACAGTCAAAAATACTATTAATGAGCACAGTTCTTATGTTTGATTTGTACATGTTTGTTACAAGCCCTTCAAGATGGGGACCATCTTGCATATTTATTTTGGAAAGCAGTGAGTACAGGATAAAGTTCTGTGATGACTAAACAATGTTCACCCTAAGAGAAGTAAGGGGTATGTGAGACCTAGAACCCAGTAGTGTGACTTCTCCATCAGATATGCTTTACTGGCTTAAACGCCTCTCCTTTCTTCCCTGCTTTCTGATGCCACCGACCCAAGATGCAGTAAGTCCTCAGGACCTATTGATTCTTTTTCCTTGATGCCCCCAATGCCAGTCTTGTCCATTCCTTTCTCATTATTAAATGAGTTTGAACCTTCCTCATTGCTCACTCCAAGTATTGCAGACTTCCCATCCATTCTATACCAAATCTCCTTCCACAGTCGCAAACCTTCCACTGCCATCAGATTAATTTTGCTTGAAAACCACTTTTCATTGTGAACACCCCACTCATCATTCTTCAATGGCTCCCATGACCCTCGGCCAGAAGCTAGCCCTAGCCCACATTTCCTATGGTATCTTCCACTAATTTTCTAAATTAAATTACTCAAGTTCCTCAGAAAACATACTCCTATCTCTGTTTTAGGGCTCATAGCATCATCTCACGCCAGTAGTGCATTTTCTTTTTTGCTGTGATGTAAATCTTACCCTTTTTTCAGGGATCTCTTCCTACACAAAAGCCCTCGTTGTCCAGTCCAGTAATGATTGAGTGCTCCTTCTAAATACCTCTGCCAGATAAAATCACGTGTTTCCTTCCTGTCTTAGTTAAGTATCCATGTGTCTCTATGTCTAGTATGTTTTGAGAATCCCCTATAATGCCTAGCCTGGTGTCTTGCACAGAACAGGGGCTCAATAAATAAATGGTCATTTACTGATTCTCAAAGCAGCCTTGAAAAATCCAGGTAGGCATCTCTTGTAAGAATCTCTGGTGCTCACAGTACTGAACAACATCTGTGTGTTTGCTTATTTTACTTGGTTTTCATAACAATAATGATTTTTGTCCTTCCCTTATCTTTTGAATAGTTGATCATCAAAGCACGTACTACATACTTGCAGGATTTGGCCTACTGTTAATACTAATCAATGTCATGGTGATAATGCTAAAAGTGCTCTGGATTGAGATTATTCTGCTCTGGAGAAAAATAGCTAGACCTTACAAAACCAGGAATGGTAAGTGGCAAGTTTTAAATTGTTCTTCAAAAGAACAGGTCCCATCATGGCTATCATTTACCTGTCTATCAATGGCCTGGTAGCTGTGCTACAAAACCCAGGTTCCCTTTTACTTGCTAGCATACTATCAGTAAATCTTTTTAAGTCCATTCAGAGGCCATTGTTCATCCTGCCTTGTCACCCTTCCTGGTTCTGAAACTCACCTCATCAGCTCAAACCTCCTCCCCAGTAGGATTGCTGTTCCTACTACTAAAGCCCCAATAACAGATTCTGCCCCAAACCCAGAAAGGTTTACACATTTTGGAAAAGGTAGGTTGGTGAAACTTGATGCAATTCAAAACATTAACAAAATTGTTCCTGTTTCCCAGCTGTGACGGGGTTAAACAGGTCCATCAGAATGCAGTGTATTTGTCCAGAAACCTCATTCTACAAAGAGTCCTAACTATGCATGAAGTATACACACAAAAGAAGACAGTTTTGTCTGCTAAATGGGAATATTGGTCTTTCACTTGGAGGCAGATATACTCTAGATTTTCCAGAGGGCCCATTCAACTAGGGCTAGTTGCTGGATTCGTGGGAAATTCAGATCCCTTAAGAAATTTTATTTCCTCGCCACAATTAGCCTCTAACATTTCTGCATCGCTAGGGGAAACATGGGAAAAAACAAAAGGCCCAGCAAAGTATGTCTTATCCATGACTATACATATTAATAAATTACTGGTGGAACCTGACAATATGGTTGGAACTGAACTAGACAGGTTCTTGCCTGTTCTCTATCATTCAGTCTGAGGCCATACAAAGGAGGTCTTTGGGATTCAGGTGGATTTCCTGCTGGCACTTTCTGGTAGTAGGCTGCTGTCATCATCTCTAGAATCTAGACTATTTTGGAGGGTGACATACATTTATCAGCAACCACAAAATTCGATGATGAATGTCTCTACTAAGAGTCAAATGAGAATTTTTTAGAACCAAGTAATAAACTTGTACTTCTTGCTCATGTTTTCAGATGGAAAGATCTATGATGCTTATGTTATCTATCCGCGGAACCACAAAGGTAGTCCAGAGGTGACCAGTTCTGTGGAGTACTTCGTTCACCAGATTCTGGCTGATGTTTTGGAAAATAAATGTGGCTATAAGCTATGCATTTATGGGCGAGATCTGCTACCTGGTGAAGGTAATGCTATCAACGTAGATCAGGAACAGAAATTGATTTCATCACAGGCTAGGTAAGAGCTAGGTGATCGTTATCCCTGATGAGGAGCTGCAATCCTTCTTCCAGACCTTGGGGTACAGCATTTAAATATCCCCCCGAAGAGGACACATTTTCCTTTCCTCCTCCTGCCCCACTGCCACCCTGATCACAAGGTCTTCACAGCAGGGTCAGTGATGTGAAGACAGGGTCAGGCATCCTGGCTGTGTGGATTTAGCAGGGCGCTGCCCCTACTTTCTTTCATGCCCACCACTAGGATTATTCAACATCTCTACAAGATTTGAAGGAATTCTTAAAATGAAAGAATTTTGTTCTAATATCCAGGGGCATTAGCTAAAATATTTAAAGGGACTCAGAGAGTTGTGTGATTTTCCTTTTTTGGTCAAACATTTGCAAATTTATATTCTCAAAAGAACAAGCAATACTGTATCCTGTTTCTTCATGTTCCCCATTGATTTCACACGTTTTTGGAAGTTGTGCCACAACTCCACATGAAGTAGTCGTTCTCTTCTCCCCTTCATGTTTATGTCACATGCCCTTGAGCCCTCCTTGCCCTTCTCGCATTCTGCAGAGACCAGGGAGCATTTGGAATGTGAGGGTCATCGTGAGTGTAAGTCCAATGAAGTAAATGTTCAGTACACCAAATTTCAACTGGCATTCCTACTGAAAAGAGGGATTTACATGTCTATAGATTTAAAGGTCACACATAAAAAAATAATTGACTTGTTCTGGAATATTTAGATAATGTTAATATCCTAGTAATGGCTTGGAAGACTTATAAATGTACAGTGCAGAAAAGCATAATTCAAATCTTCTCTCGAGGCTCTCTTTCCCCAGCTCTCCCCATTGGCTACTCATGCAAGTAGAGCAATGAGTTGTGGTGTTCAAACCCTTTTCATGTCACAAGCAGTGAGTCCAGCTGTTCATGATGTCACACCACATGGTACATCTGGCTGCAGTTCTTCCTGTCTTCTTTCTCATGTCCATCAGCCTCACTTCTAGTTATACCTCTCCCCTGCCTAATGTGAATGCTAGCTTGCTCGTGCTCAAGCCCGTGTTGCATTTTTGGTGCTGTTTTTCATTTAAAAAGCTTTCCCACTTCCCCTCCCTCAAGTAGGATTATGTCCTCTAACCTTACCCCAACCAAAGTAATCATAAAATCCAACAAAACACCAAACTTCACTCTTTCCTTAGAAAAAATTTAGGGCCGACTGATGTGGTGTATTTCTTCCCATGCTAGTTACCTTCCATTTGCGCCTTCAAATCGACTCGACAACCCTTTTCATCCAGTGATCCTGGGTGGCTGGTCATTATGAATCCATCACTCCCTTGCCTTCTGGTCCACACTGAGTCTGGCCAATGAAAGTCACTGGCAGGAGTTTTTTGGGAGGGCAGGGACTGGCTAGTATATCCTTGTCCCTTCTACATGGGGTTGTCAGAGTAGCTGTGCTCCTCTGTCCTGGAGCAGGGCTCCTGTCAGGTGGCCTTCCTCAGGCCTTTACACTCCTTGGTTTCCAGACTACTTCCTCTCCTGCGTGTTGGAGGGTGTGCCAGCTCACTGGTACTACCAGCTGTGGGGGGTCTATACCATCTCTTGTTGATTTCTCTTGGCTCTGCCCATATTTTTTATGAACTGTCCTTTCATTAAACTCTGTTTTGTCAGCTCTTTTGAGAGTGCCAAGTTTTCCATTAGGACTCTGACTGACACAGGTCTCTATTTGGCACTATTTAACATTCACTTCCTTATTTCAGACTATGGGAATTGGTTGTCTTTTAGCCACCACTCTCTAAGAATATCTTGAGTTGTTTGTTCATGGCCGTGTTTCCTTAATCATGCTATTGCCTTCTTGCTGTAAAAACTGGGTGCTTCACATGTTCTAAGTCACCCAGAAGGTCACTGAAATTCCCATGGTGCTGGTGCTTTGTAAACACTGACTTGTTGAGGGGATCTGTCTTCCTTAAGATTGTTTTAGCCTGGATCACATCAGCTTCTAAAACAGATTGTTTAGGGGTGGAAGTGGACCCAGGACTTCCTATGGACTCTAGTCAGTTCAGAAGAGCAGAGGTTCCTGAATTTGTACTCTATAATGTGAGCGTCAAAATTCTAAGCCATTTTAACCATTTTAAAACATGTACGCTAATATTCTAAAAAGATAATATGCAGTTAATGAACCTGAATGCTGTCTCCCTCTACATACCTCCACATTCACCTTGAGCTGCAAGGACTCTGTTTCAGTTGGGACTGATCCACCAGAGGCTCAGTACGTACAACTTGCTCTCTGCCCAAGTACATGCCCACTTTTCCGACTAAGCACCGTGATAGTGTCAGAATCTCACACCAGATCCTAACACTTTTTAGAAAGTTCCGGAAAGATAAAAATATTAGACTTAAAAAGGCCACAACAGGAGATTTCCGTGTCTTTTATTACTAGATGTCGCCACAGCGGTGGAAACCAACATGCGCCAGAGCCGGCGGCACATTTTTATCCTGACGCCCCAGGTCGCACACAGCAAGGAGTTCGCTTACGAGCAGGAGATCGCCTTGCACAGCGCGCTCATCCAGAACGAGTCCAAGGCCATTCTGATTGACATGGGCGCGCTGAGCAAGCCAGGCGGACTGCAGCCGGGGGAGCTTCAGGATTCCCTCAGGCACCTCGTGAACGTACAGGGCACCATCAAGTGGAGGGAGGACCACGTGGCCGACAAGCGGTCCTTGAATTCCAAATTCTGGAAGCGGGTGAGGTACCACATGCCTGTGCCAAACCACCCGCCAAGAACGACTTCCGGTGTGGGAACGACTTCCGGTGTGGGAACGACTTCCGGTGTGGCGTGCCGGAGGGCCCAGGGGCAGTCGTGCTCACCTGAGGGTGCTGACGCGCCCGCGGCCGCGGAGACCAGCTCCCTCTAGGGGCCTCCCAGCCCGGGGTGCCGGGCGGGGCACGTGCGAAAGGCCCCAGTTCGGGTCTCGGGTTTCCTTTGCAAACTGGACTTCTGTTTTCCTGACCCTGGGTGGATACAGACTGTCCCCCCACCCCCCGTTTTTGTCCTCAGTCACCCTCTCTCCACCCCACATTTCCTTCCTGTCTCGGCTGGTCTTTCTCTTTTGGGGCCTATGTCCTTTTCTGGGTTCTCTCTCTGTTCTCCTTCTCATTCCTCTTCTGGATTCCACGTTTTGAACATCGAAGTTTTAGAGTTACACTTTCATGTAAGCTGGAAGAACACTCAGATTGCCCTTAAGCCTAACATCGGTAGTAAATCTTGTCCCCACAGCCCAGATCTATTATATTTTATTTTATAGGAAGCTTAGCTTTACTGTCTCAACATTGCCTATTTTGTTGGAGTACCTTATCCAATTGCCATTATAATCAAGTTTTCGTCAGTCCTAAAATTTTTTTTATACATTTTATTCTCTTTATAAATATTTTTTCTCACTACAGAAATATTCAAGCAGGAAGTATAAAAGAAAGAAATCAAAATTATGTAGAAATCAATCATCCTAAGTTATGACTTTAAAACATTTTGATAAATTTGTGTGTTTTAAAAACTTAATTCATACTTAAAACATGCCATTTATTGAGCTGAGATTACACAATATGTAGTTTTTATAATTTTTTCTACTTAACATCAAGATAAAAACTTGACATGTCATTTAAATTTTAACATTTAAAACATTCATAGTGTTCTTTCTCATGGGTTGTGCTACAGTCATTGTGCCTAATTACTTTTATTGTTAGATATTTTAAGTTGTATCCAATGTAAATAGCCATTGTTATAAATAATTGTGCAATGACCATATCAGTATGTCTTATATCATCTCCCAATTACATTTTTTTAAATTTAAGAAACTTTGTTGTAACATTTTTATGAAATTAGTAAGAACTGTTTTGGCAAAACTGCAGCTAATTTGCACAGCCAAGGCCACTTCCATCAGAACCACCCTGGAGTTCACAAAACCTCAAGGGTCATAGAGCCCGAGAGTGGATGCAGACTTAAGGCAGAGTAACCCCTCAGGTTGGGAGTCCGGTCAGAGCTCAGGTTTTGCAAGTGGATGAAAATTCTACCCTCAGCAGAGCTGTATAATAAAGTGTGTAATTCTGTATTTAACTGAAAACAAACAAACTGCATTTTAGATTCTTGACAGTGAGTGTAATCTTGAACTCACTGTCATTCAATACCTTGCAAAATTTTGCCTGAAAAGAGATGATATTTCTGAAAGTTTGCCTATAGGTTGCGTATAGCTACCCATCCTTCTAGATACCCCCTCCTCTAAATCTATACTCCTTGGCTTAGTGTTGCCAGGTGAAGTTAAGACATCAGGGAAAGCTGAACTTGGAATGAAATTTCATCTGAAATTGATCTGAAATTCAAACTTGCCTGGCTATCTTGTATCTTTATCTGCCAAATCTACTTAACCTTACTCTGATGCATTATTATACTCTTACGTGGTGACATCTGAATTTTTTGACTCACTAAAAAATTAGCCAATGAAAAGGATGCAGTATAGTTGATTAACGTCATAAAATTTTGGATCAACAAGTCATCTTCTGTTATCAGTCAGCGGTGTGACCATGAGCAAGTTATGTAACTTTCCAAAACCTAGTTACCTTAGGTAAAATGAGAATGAGCGTACCGAACAAACCGCTTGTACTTCTGTGCTAATCAAATGGAAAAAAAAAAAAAACAACGAAGTAGCAGTATTTGAACCAGAGGACGAATTCAATAAATGGCAACAGTTGTTGTGGCACTTCTCTGGGTTTCTTGTAGTGTGGATTCTATTCCATCTCCTCTCTCAATGACGGCTTACCTGTCAGAATAGGTGTGCCTTTACTCCTGCTTCCCACCCAGGTGGAATGACAGATGCATTATTGATTTACAGATACAAGGAATTTTGGAACTGATTTTATTTCCCTCTTTCCATTATCTTCTTCAAAGCACACAGACAAATTTGGAATCTTTGTACAGCAACTGAATTTATACTAATCTCTTTCCTGGCTCCAGAATACCTTTGCTTTTGATTTGCCCCATATTTCTTATTTTTAAGTACATTTTAACTCTATATTATAAGTTCCTTTGCAAGTATTCAATAAACATGTGCATTTCCTAAATGTGCTGAGCATCTCTCTGGGAGGGGCAGGAAGAGGAAAGACTGAGATGGGAGGGACAGGAGTGAGTAAGACACACACCTTCCTTACCTTATGGAGTTTAGAGTCCACTGCAGGGACGTGAAAGAAGGAAACATTTTGGAGTACTCGGCAGGGCTGGCTAGCCTCAGGGGAAACTCTGGCATTGCTGAGCTCAGCTCTTTTTTTTTTTTTTTTTTTTTTTTTTTTTTTTTTTTTTTTTTTTTTTTTTTTTTTTTTTTTTTTTTTTTTTTTTTTTGAGCTCTTTTCTCCATCATCCCTTTCCTTAAATTTACACACATCCTCCCTCCCACATCGCCGGGCCTCAGTTTCAGTAACTGAAAAATAGGAGAATGGAGGAGAAGAGCTCTGAGGCTTTCTCAGCTCCAACAGCTAACGATTCCAAGCTGCACTCAAAGAGAAGTCAAGGAACTACCGGACAATCTGGCTTCTCGTACCAGCAGCGCCGCCTTTCTGTTTCTTCATCTGTACAGTGAGAGAAATAGATGCTTCACCTACCACACAAGGAGTGTGACTACAATGAATTCATCCAAAACTTGTTGAGTGTCTACCATACGGTTGTGGTGAAAATGCTGGTGAGTTATAAAAATACAAAGAATTATTTTTGAGTCAAATTGCATACAATAAAATGCAGGTCCTAAGTTATATGAGTTTTCACAATTACATGTATCTGTGTAGTTATTTTCCCAAACAAGATAAAAATACAGGGTCTGGCAGAAGTAACACCCGGATTCGAGTTATTATTTTATTATATTACAAATGGTTCTACCAATAAGGCCCCTTTTTATGAGCTGGTAATCTATACCAGATCATTTAGTACAAAATTATAAACATGTATGGCTATGATTTTGTGATGAATTCCTAAGTCAAATCTGGGTGTTACCTCTGACGGACCCCATATGTTCATCACCCCAGGAAGTTCCCTCCTACCTCAGAAGCAAACACTGTTCTGATTCCTATCTCATTTTGTTAGATCTTGATATTTAATTTATATCAATAAAATCAGACAGCATTGTGACACAATGCAGTTTTGTCATGGGAATATATGTTAATTTTTTTAAGAAAATGGCAAACAGTTTTGCAAACTAATTGGACCATTTTACATTTCCTATCGTGACATATTTGTATGAGGTTTCTGTTGTTCTACCTCCTCACTGATGGGTGATATTCTCAGGTTTCTTTTTATTTTAGTTATTTTAGTTATATTAAATGAATCTTATTGTGGTTTTAATTTGCAGTTCTCTGATGATTAATGATATTGAGACTTTTTTTTATTCTCTTATTGGTTATTAATACATCATGCAGTGAAAGAAAAATCTTTTGCACATTTTAAATTTTTGTTGTTTCTCTTCTATTGTTGATTTAGAAAAGTTATGTTATATTCTGAATACAAATTCCTTTTCAGATACATTTAAAGTGAGAATTTTTCCAGGTTTATTTACTTACTTTTTAAATAAATGGTTTCACTGATTAGCAGACATTTCTAATTTTGATGGCATGTGATTTAACAATTTTAGTTACATGGTTCGTGATTTCTGTGTCTTAGCTAAGGTTTTTCTTTGCCTGCCCCAAGTTCATGGATATATTCTCCTATGTATTTTTATAAAGTATTTATGGTTCCAACTTTTATGTTTATGTCTATGATCCACTGTGAAATAATATTTGTATATAGAATTAGGTAAGGATCAAGGTTCACATTTTTCCCCCATAAAGATACCCAGTTGTTCTCACAACTTTGTGGAAGATTTTTCTTTCCCCATTGAATTGGCATGGTGCTTTGGTCAAAAATCAGCAGACTGTATGTATAGATCTATTATCCTACTCTATTATTTTCCATTTATATACTTATGCACATATTACATTGTCAAAATTACTATTGTCTTATTGTAAAATTTCAAGCCCATGTTAAATTCTCCAACTGTTTTTCTTTTTTTTTGTTTTTTTTTTTTGTTTGTTTTTCTTTTGGTTCTTCCCTGGCTGGGATTGAACCCAGGCTGCAGTGTTGGGAGTGCTGAAGCCTAGCCACCACCAGGGGACCCCTTGTTTTTCCCCTCAAGATTGTTCTGACTATTCTGGATTGTTTTCATTTTCACATAAATTTTAGAAACAGCTTCTTAATATCTTTAAAAATTCCTTCTAAGATTTAGATTGGGATTGCATGAAATACTTAGACCATATGAGCATAACATATGGAGTCTAAAAATGTGTGAACTCTATAAACACCACAGTTTGTGAAGAATACGTATCTTAACAATGAGTCTTCCAACCCTTAAAGGTGGTATAATTTCCATTTACTTAGGTGTTTTATTTCTCTCAGTAGTATTTTGTAGATTTCATAGTAGATATCTTGAACATTTTTCAAAGGATTCATACTTTGGCATTTCACTTCTTATGCTATTGTGTATTCTATTTCTAACAAATTTTATTTTCCAAATTTCCATTAAGAGTGTATAGAATTACAATTGAGTTTTGCATATTGGCCTTGTATTGTATAGCTAAACTCATTTATTGTTTTCAATACTTTTCTTTTCAAAATTATGCCTTCTGTCAAAACCAGTAGTTTTATTTCTTTTTTCCCAATCTTTATGTGTTCTATTTTTTATTAACTTAATACAAAAAGATTGTCCTAGGTAAAAGCTGACATCTTTATCTTGTTCCCCATTTTAGGAATAAGCAACGTGTTTTTCTATTAATTATGAAGTTACCTGTAGGTGTTTTTAATAGATGTTCCTTATCAGATGAAGGAAGTTCCTTTCTAGTCTCAGTTTTCCAAGTGCTATCAATCAAGAAAGGGTGTTGGACTTCCGTCAGATGCTTTCTTAATGTCATTTATTGAGATAGTAAGATTTTTCTCTTTTATTATATTTACTGTATATTATATATATATATATATATTATATTTATTATACGATGAATTATTTTGACTGGATAAAAAGAATGAAAATCACTGTCTCATTAAACCCCCTTTCCCTGTGAGCCATGATTTAATTCTTCATTTTTGTTTGAAAAATCCAACTGCACACCAGTCTAGAAACGTATCCTGAGTTATACCACACTATGGAAATTTAGAAACATACGTTTTGCTTTGGCCTCTTTTTCTTCTAAACAAGTTAAAGTCCCAATTTCACAGCTCTGCGCCCTTTTCTATTACTTCCCAATAGCGAAACCCCCATCCTCAGATTAAACAGAGGCCTCAGGACAGACCTGAGACTCAGTGCTACTGACCCTGACTTGGTCCTCACCTCGGTTCCCCTCGGGGATAGTGATGTGTCTCTGGGACTCTTCCTTGGCTTCTTTCCCGCCCGCAGGCCCTCCCCAGCCTCTCCCCTTCAGTTCAGAGGTGGCCCCTCTGCCCGGCTCAGGCGGACCCCTCCTCGCCTCTCTCTGGTGCACATCGCTCCACGACCTGAAGGGTGCGTCGGAGCAGCACCGGAGCTCCACCTCGAGATGCAGCAGGTCACTGGGCCACCCGCCGCCGCCCCGGAGTTCCTGGGAAACCGCGGCGCGTCCGGGGGCACGGTAGAAGCTCCAGGTTTTCCGGTTGTGCCGTGGCCCCCGCGATCCAGTCGCTCTCGGTACTCGCAGGCGAGCGCCCTGGTGGAGGAGCCGATATTTCGACTCGAGCACCTCAGACCCGGAGTACCCCCACCCAGGTGCACCCTCTCACCGGGAGGTCTTTATGACTGGGAGCAAAGCCCCCACGAGGAGCATCTGGATCGGGCAGCCCCCGACCAAGGGCGTCCTAGACCCCGGCCACTCCGCGAGCCCGGAGAGCGGAGAGCGCGGCGCGGAGCACCCCACACCCGGGGCAGTGCCCCACCCCGTGCCTCCGCCGGCGGGGTTTGCAGCCCCGGCTACCGGACGCCCTTGCTCTCGTCTTATTCTCTGCTCTTTTTCTTTATTCAACCTTCTCTTTATTCACATTTGAGGCTCTCTCCTTTCCTATTTCCCAGTGCTAGAGGGGTAGCCCGTTGGTGTCTGCCATCTGCTTTCTAAACTCCCGTGTCCTCCATCGCCACCAGTGTGAAGAAGGGGTAGCCGCCCCCGCCTCCCGGACGCAAGGTAAGGACAGAAATGCCCCTGCCATCTGGACCCCCTTCCGCTGCCTTCTGCCGCCTGCACTGGGGCAAGGGGCAGCCCAATCTCAGGAGCTGGCATTCTGAAAATGAGATCAATTAATACATACATATCTATGTAAAATATAGAGATATATATCTAACAGCAACTTGGATATGTATATATACATATATATGTGTGTGCATATCTGTGTGCATATAATTTTAAATATTAGTATTTCTGTGTATACACACATACACACCCATGAATAATTGGTGAGACAGCATCATCTTTTCTGCGAGTATTGTTTTAGTGGTTAAATATTCACCCCACCCTTTCTGTTTTTTTTCTGGAAAAGTAGGAACAGCTAAAATAAGTGATAGTTTCCATTTATTAAGCACTTACTTTGTGCCTGACACTGAGTAGAAGACGTTTGGTTGCATTGTTTTCACTTGATCTTCCTGCAGACCAGATGAAGTAGGCACTATTATGCTTAATATAAGGAGGTGAAACAAGGCACAGAGATGTTCAGTAATTTATCCAAGGGCATCCAGCTACTAAGTCATAGATCCCAGATTCACACCTACATTTTCCTGGTTCTAAAACCTTTATCTTTAATCCACAGTGCCTCCAGGGATTAGAGCCCCTGGCAGTGTGCATAGCAGTGACAAGACAGGTTCATGACTGGGCAGTCCCAGTCAGATAGACACCTGGAATGATTGTGTTCATTTTACCCTCTTCCCTTACTCATTTTTGGGATCTCCGCAAACTTCTCAACCCAAAGGTCTTGGATGGGCTGGGAGGATATAAGTTTGGGGGCTGGGTTTGTGCAAGTCCTGCCACAGTGTGACCCCCCCCCCCCCAAGCGCAAATATACACGCAAAGGCTTCAGACAACTGCTATCTACTGACCACTGAAGGAACAATTAAATCTAAATGTTTGAGTAGTAGAAAAGTCACAAAGCAAAAGAATGATAGGTTTGAATAGATAAGTATAAAATCGTCCATATGTTGAAACATCAAAAGAGGACTTAAAAAGCAAACTAAACAAATTGGAAAAAAACACTAAACCTCTGAAAACTGGACAAAAGGCATTAAAAAGCTAGTTCATCAACATGGAAAGAAAATTGCTAAAAAAATAGCATGATTAATTCTTTGCTTTCTTTATACCAATAGAAATGCAGATTTAAAAACTGTGAGATATCACTGTATTAATTTAAATACCTAATTAGATTTAAAGAATGAGAGTATTCATTGCTTTCATCAGTGTGATAAGTGGATATTATCTTGCACTGTTGAGAGAGTATGAGTTATTACAACATTCTGGAATGCTGTTTGGCAGTATGCATTTATCATGTTTAAAATGTATTCTTTGACTCATAGATTATACTGCTATACAGTAGCACCGGGAAAATAAGAAATGTAAATACTACAATCTCACCTTTAAGTGATATTTATTATTCACTGGATACTTTGCAATAGTAATTCATGTAACCTTCACAACAGCTCTGGGAGGCAGTATTGTCATTTCCTTTTATGGAAAAAGAAATTGAGGAACAAACACAGTAAGTGACTTGCCCAGCAGTTTTCAGTGGCAATGTCAATCCAGTCATTCTGGCACTGGACGCCATGCTTCGAAAACTGATCCATACTGCCTTACACGAGAAGATAGTCATGGAGTTATTTTATAATAAAATACATCTTGTAAATTACAATATATTCATATGAAGGCATATTATGTGGCAATTAAAGTGATGTTGATGACACAAGAAAATACTCATTCATTAAGTAGAGAATGCAGAATATGACAACATTTAGACATCATCCTAATTATTTGAAAATGTATAGAAAAAGTACAAAAAAATTTGCTAAAGTATTATCCATGTTGAGATTATTTTCTTCTTTTCAATCTTCATTTTAAAAATGTTCTATAATGAGTATGTATACTTTAGAAATCAGAAAAGTTTTTAAAAGGAAAGGGAAGAAGGAAGAAATTTAAAATTAATGTAAAGGCAAAAAAATGATATCAATGTTAACTACAACAATGAAAGAAAAATCTCCAAATTTCTACATGCAAGAAGTTTAATATTTATATCCTTCTACATATGTTTTTAAACTAGGGTTTCTATGACATTTCTCAGAATAGTTTTTCTTTTGGAAATGAGTTCCATTATTTAATATCAGTCTTCAAAGTCTACAAGTACATTAAAATTTTTACAAGTATATATACATATTTAAAATGATGCAAATATCAGCTAATTTGTATACTGAAATCTTAATATTTCATATTAAAACTCAGAATTAACTTATCAAAATGCTGAGTTATCTTCATCTCTTACTAGACCTTGAAAATTAAAAAAAAAAACAAAAAAGAAAAACCAAAAATATAGCAGTGCTCTTTATAAGGCTGTGTCAGTCTTAACCAGAGGAAATAACACTTTTCATTCTACCTCAGATAACAGAATAGATAGCTAATAGTAACGTGCGTGTGGAGGGGCGTTGGTTTCAAACCAGAGAAATACTCTATTTTGCTTATGAGCAGATGGTACTTTCCATCCATACTTACCCCTTTTGTCTTTTCATCATTGATTATTATCTCTGGGAAATTACATCAAATGTCTAGTGATGGTTTTAGTAAAGTGCAATGTAAATTGTTTGACAACTTAGCCATTAAATTTCATCCGGGATTTGGGCATTAATAGTGCTTTTTGTTTTATTTAAAAAATTTATTTTTAGAAGTGAAACCAAGAAGTAGTTTATTGAAAGGAAAATAAGGTAAAACAGAGAGACAGCTTATTAAAAGGGAAAGTACACTCCAAAGAGGTAGGAGTGGGCCTGAGCAGGAGTGGCTCAAGGGCTTCTGATGGCAAAGGGAAAGTGCACTCCTAGGAGGTAGGAGCAGGCATGAACAGGTAAATGGCTCAAGAGCCTTTTTTCCCCCCCAGTATGGGAGGTGATGAGAGAATTATTCAAGACTGAGAGGCTGCCATGCACCCAGGCAGTCTTCTTAAACATTAGCTCATTACATCTCAGTAATTTTGGAGACAAGCATTCTCACCATCTCCATTTTGGTAATGAGCAAAGAGGCTCTGAGACTTTTAAGTAACTTCCCCAAGGTTGCACAGCTTGTCAAGGCTAAGCTGGAATGCCAACTTAGATATGTTTGCCCCAGAAGCCAAGCTCTTTCCATGATTATGTGCTTCCTCCATTTGGTAAAGCCAAGTGTCTCGTATATAAGCAACATGGGGTTGTTTAGGAAGTACTCATACTCAGTGTATGAGCCCCAAGGCATCCTTTCCCCTATTCTGCCCTCTGACTTTGTTATTTGGAAGACAAAAGTTGAATTGGAGTAAGATAGAAATTCAACACAGATCTGAGTTCATTTAGTGTAGAGTAGATGTCTGTCTGGAGTACATGCGATTGTACTTTGTTTCTCCATTTCCCTAAAAGAAACACATGTGATCGTGTGAGTGCAGAAACATGCACACAGAGCCACACACCTCTTTCTCACTAACAAGTGTTAAGGAGTGCTTACTAAAGTGCTAAGCAGAGTGCTAGACTTACTTAGTGACACTGTGATGAACAACGCAGACTTGTTTCTAATTTATAAAACTTAGGTTCTGAAGTAGGAAGCTGCATGTTTAAAAATTCAACCAACAAATACAGATCTAATTACAAGTTGTGATGAGCATTTTGGTGTGATGTGAGAAAAAAGCAGCTGGAACACACACACACACACACACACACACACCCTCTACAGGGCCAGAACTGCCATACACATCTCAGTGTTTTACTGACTGTCTATGCGTAGAAGAGTGGATTTTCTAACAAATAGTGTTGTCCTCAACTTTGACCTTGGAGACAACATTAATAAATCAGGCTTAAAATACATCAGACTCTGATAAAGAAAATTGCATTTTTGGGGATTTCTTCTGAATGCCAAACTTCATTGCTTGGACATTTTATTATTTTACTTAACTAAAAGTGGGGACTAGATTAAGGGATAGGAAAATTTCCTAGGCTCAGGTTTTAAAAGTCTGTGTTATGGAAGATTTTTTAAAACCTTCTTTATAAAACAGGTAGGCTTTTGTATGAAAGTTTCAGTTGAACCTGTCTTGTTCTGTTTTCCAGAAAAACTTTATGAAACAGAGTTCCAAACATGCACTGTGGACCACTACCCTTGACACTTTTGGTACTTATGTTTATAAGCTCCTCAGGTGAGTAATAACAGTTACTCACAAACATACAACATCAGTGGTAGTCTAGAGGGAATATCAAGGCTTTGCTTTTCTGGGGATAAAGCTGGCTACTGGAAATGCTGAATTTATTAAAATTAGTAATTTTTAATTTTACTTTAGAAAGTTACCAAATCTTTGGTGTCCCCGGCATAGAGAACAAAAGTTCATAGGAATGGGTTTAAGCAAATAATTACATGGGATTACTAAAAATATCTGGCCCTCTGAGTTTATGTAATGAGACCAGAATGTACTCATGTATAGAAATAGATTACATTAGTCTGAGAGGAAATTCTGCTTCATGTTTTTTGAAGCTGAATAGGTCACAGCTGTCTTTAGTGTTGAAAGTTTTACACGTGTTAGCTCCCAGCATGAAGGCAAAGATTCACATTTATAGAATGAAGAAAATGAGTGGGAATACCTTACAAATCTTACGGAAAAGATTAGTGTTAGAGAGACTCCGTATAAAAGATACTTCTTAGACTAGGGAAGACAAGAAGGTTTTATATTAGGTGTTGATTACTAATTTTAATTAGCACTGGCTGCTTAATGACTTTTATTGAGAAAGATTCTGAAGCCTCACCAGGATTATTTGGAGAAGAGTTTCATGATGGATTAGCAGGGCTTTCTATAGGCTGTGGAAGGGAAAGTGGGGGCACAAATACTATCTGTGGGAAGGACACACATGAGCTCATATCCCCTACTTTGAGCATGGTGGCTGAAGATATAGTGGAGTTATTGATTCTTCCAAATAGTACTGGTCCAATTTGGGGATGTATTTGTGTGCATGGATCTTTGTATTGTTGAGATCCATACAATACAGCCCTACCCAGGTATTAAAGGAAAGGTGTAGACCTGCTCTTCTTGATATAGAATGATCTGTCAGAAACTATTGTCTGAAAAAGCAAGGTGCAGGACAGTGTGTAGTGTGGGTCCCCCACTTTGTAGACATACACTACTAACCCTGCTTCTGGGTTACAGCGAAAACATGTTTTGGGCTCAAAAACAGCCATTCAGCCTGTTCTGTTAGGTTGCTAAAATCCCATCCTTCTGTCCTTTAGGTATTTGAATAACACTTTCCTTGAAGAGTTCACTCTAGGCAGACATGACAATATTCTACACGTAGGATTCATTTAACCCATTTGAAGTTAGATGATATCCCATTATTGTCCAAAGTGAAGATAATTTGTATAAGAATAGAAGTGCCTCTTCTGGGGGTTACATATGCCTTCATTTCTCCAGTCAAAAACAATTTTTAGTCAACAAAAACTGTAATATTAAATACAAGGATCTATATCTGAAGCCATTAACTGCCTGGGGGATGCGACCTTTCAACTGACAACCATCCACCCCTGAAGAGTATGTATTCCAGTTTAGATTTCTTCAAATGGTAACTACCCCAAAGAGGAATGCATGCATATAAGTATATGTCTATCAAAACACAGCCCTGGGTGTTTATAGAAGCTTTTATTTAACTTAGTTAGGTTATTTATTTATTTATTTATTTATTTATTTATTAAGGTGTGGTTCCCTGGCTGAGAATCAAACCCAGGCTGCAATATTGAGTGCACCAAAGCTTAGCCACTATACCACCAGGGAATCCCCTGATTAGGTTAATTTTTAAAAAAGGTTTTTATTAAAAAGATACAGGTAACATACATTATATTAGTTTCAGTATATACCAAAGTTGCTCAACATTTATATACCTCAACAAGTAATCACCATAAGTCCAGCAACCATCTGACACTGTACCATGCTATTATATTATTGACTATATTCCCCATGCAGTACATTACATTCCCATGATTCATTTGTTTTATACCAGGAATTTTGGCTCTTTTATGTCCTTTTCCCTTTTGTAATTTTTCAATTACAGTTGACATTCAATATTATTTCATATCAAATTTAGGTGTATACCATAGTGGTTAAACTTCATATAATTTAAGAAATGATCCCCTGACTAGTCTAGTACCCACCTGGCACTATACATAGTTAATTACCATATTATTGACTATATTTCCTATGTTTTAATTTCATCCCCATAACTACTTTGTATCTACCAATCTGTACTTCTTAATGCCATCACCCTTTTCACCTTGTCCCCCAACTCCCTCCCATCCATCATCTCAATAAATCTAGTACCCATCTGACACCATATATAGTTATTATAATATTATTGATTGTATTTTTCTGATATACCTTACACCTTTGTACTTCTTAATCCTTCCCCCTTTTTCACCCACATCCTCAACTCCCCTCTCATCTGGTAACCATCAAAATGTTCTCTGTATCTATGAGTTTGTTCTGTTTTATTTGCTCATTTTGTTCCTTAGATTTCACATGTAAGTGAAATCACATTGCATCTGTCTTTCTCTGTCTGACATACACCACTCAGCACAATACCCTCCAGGTCCATCCATGTTGATGCAGATGGCAAAAACCCATTCCCTTCCCTGGCTGAGCAATATTTCATTGTATTTATGTACCACCTCTTCTTTATCCATTCATCCATCAATGGACACCTAGACTGCCTCCACAGCTTGGCCACTATAAACAATGCTGCAATGAACATGTGGATGTACACATGCCCTCCAAGTAGCATTTAGAGTTTTTTTTGGATAAATATCCAGAAGTGGAATTACTGAGTCCTCTTTTATCTCTTGTTATATAGCCTTTGTTTTAAAGTCTATTTTGTCTGGTATAAATATAGCTTCCTCAGCTTTGTTTGTTTGTTTCCATTATTGTGAAATAACTTTTCCATTCATTTACTTTCAGTCTCTCTGTGTATTTCAACCTGAAGTGAATCTCTTGTGGGCAATATATGTAAGGGTTTTGTTTTTTCAGTCATTCAGCCACCCAATTTTTTGATTAGAGCATTTAATCCATTTACACTGAAAGTAATTGATGAAAGATACGTAGTCATTGCCATTTTATTATTCATATGTTTTACCTTTTTTCCCATCTTAAGTAAGTCTCTTTAACTTTCCTTGTAATACTGGGTTGGTGGTGATAAACTCCTTTAGCTTTTTCTTGTTTGAGAACTTTATCTGTTCTTCAATTTTAAATGTTAACCTTCGTAGGTAGTATAATCTTGGTTGTACGTTGTTGGTTTTTCTCACTTTGAATATGTCCTGCCAATCCCTTCTGTTCTGTATAGAAGCTTTTATAAGATTGACCCAAACCCGGAAGTAACCCAAATGTTCAACACCAATAGAATGGATAAATAAATTCTCAACTGCCAACACAACTGAATACTATATAACTATAAAAAAACAATAACAAATCACTGCTACATGCAGCCACATGATTGCCTATTTTACAATCGACATAATAATATATGAAAGAATCCAGGCACAAAAAGTATATGTTCTATTATTTGCACTTTTTTATATTTATATATGTATCTCTAAACAGGAAAATAAATTAAACTGTTAATAGACTGCCATTGTTTTGGTTTTAGTTTTATCTAACACCCACATTTACACATGTATCACACCTCTGTATTGAAGCACTGAAATGTAAAACATAGCCTCTTTAACAAGCACCACACACTAACTACCTGCTTCATTAACTCCTATGCTTTGAGATGGCTTTGACATCCATGTTTTTAAAGCATGTTTCTACCATTCATAAAAACACCACTTGTCTTTACATTGTGGTTGGCAGCAATGAATTAAAACTAGACTGTTGCTTTGAAACATAAACCCTAACTATAGAAAAGACTTTTCTGCATGCCCTTGGAGAGGTGCTCTACTCAATTTGAGAATTCTCATTCCCAAAATGAGGTTAAAGGACACCCTGGTGCCAAACAAGAACAGGATATGGGAAAGGTTCCTTCATTTATGCTGACTTTGAAGTATCAAAAGTGCAAAAGGAGGATGATGACCCTGTGTAACTGAAAGGATCAGATAAATTTCCAAAAGTGTGATTACCAGATGAGTGTCTCTGGGTTAGTTGAGAGGGAGGTGGGGAGGGAGGGAAGCAGTGTATGAGGGCTAATGCTAGCTCCAGAAGGCAAAGTGACAGGAGTGATACATTATATTAATCAATTATTGATAACCCACATGACAAACTACAGACATAATGAATTCACACGCACTTCAAGCTACATAGGAACACCTTTAACCATCTGCATACCTGCCCAGGGAATGGATGACTAGGAAGACTGGTTGATGCCAAGATAGGTGTGACTTCTGATGGTGCAAATGACAAACTCTGAGGTCTCGCAGGTTCTTGTTTTCTTTTCCATGGAGACTCCTCCCCTAAGGATGTTTGGCGGAAGGTGTGACAACACCGCTACTTCTGTGGTTTGTTTTTTTTAATGAGGAAGTTGACATGTGTAACATTTTCTTTTAAAAGATTACACTATATTTATCTGTCTTCTAGCTATAGTAGGCTAAGCTCTGATTGCCTCCTATTTGGAAGAAGCTTTTAGAAGTTTATTCCTCATTTATGTGCTAAAAGTGACTTAGTGTTGGAAAATAACATTTGTCATTCTGCTTTTCTTTTTTGTTTTCTTTTACTTTGTTAATCTTTTTTCCCTTTTTTATTTTATTTGTTTTGACATACCATATTATTTTCTATTAATTTCAGGTGTACAGTGCAGTGGTTGGGCATTTATATAATCTAAGAGGTGATTCCCCCTGATAAATCTTGTGCCCATCTGACACCCTACATAGTCTTTATTACATTATTGACTGTATTCTCCCACTTAGCAATGATCAGTTTGTTCTCTGTATCTATGAGTCTGTTTCTGTTTTGTTTGTTCATTTATTCTGTTCTCTTGAAGAAACCTGTACTCTACGTACGAATATTATTGCAGTTGAAGGGGAACCTTTTTATCTGAAATACTGCTCATCATCACCTAAGCATGAGAATGAACCAGTCACCACAAAATGGTGCAAAAGCGGTGGGCTACATGGATGTGTGGAGCTAAGCTCAAGCAGCTCTCCCAGAATTACTGGCCATGATAATGTTTTGGAGTTTTGGCCAGTTGAGTTGGATGACAGTGGAACGTACCTTTTCCAAATAGGGTGAGTATACCCTCTCTTGTGTTAGTATATTTTATGGCTCTTCAGGGCTCTCTCTGTCCAGCAAATCAAATATACAGTAATTTGAAGATCAGATAATCCATGCATTTTCTCTCCTTTACTCTTTCTACAACATGAAATAATTATTCAATTATTGAAACATTAAATTAAATACTTCTCCTGTGTTTTGTTCATAATGGTCTTAATAAAATGAAGTTTACCTTATATGATTTCCTTTTAGGGGATCCTCACTGAAGATAGATAAAAATAGAAAGAAATTAATTTTAAAGTTCTGCTGTTCCTGCTGTCTGGGTGGTATCCTCAGGCTGGGGTGTAAGGTTGGGATTGGTGTAGTTGTTTCAGGGGTTTGCTGAAAGCCAGGTGGCAGTGCTAGAGAGGGATTTGTGTGTGTAGCAACCAATCACAAACTTGTCACCAGGGGTGGTAAGAGAAGGGAGCACAGAAGGGACTTTGCACAGCCTTCTTATGGTATAACCTGAGCCTGCCAGGATGCTCAGAATCAGAATCATAAGTTCCATGAAATGAGCACAAGCAGCTGAATGTGACAACAATTATTATTGAACTTAGTTCTATTTATACTTTGTTTGGTGAGACGGAAAACGAAGACCTGGGAGAAGTCATTTTCTATCTGATGGACTGTTGGTGAGAAAATTGATGACAGTCATTATCTGGTACATGTGTGATGTACATATGCATGCATGTATATATCTAAGTATGTATGTATTTATGTATGTATGGATTTTTATAGAGATTTGAGACTGACCTGTAGAAAATTTCTCAGGGCCAGGTGAGTGGTGATGGTGCCAGGTGCAGTACATTTCTTTCATGTGCACCTCTGGAGTGAGTCCTGATCATTATCAGCAGTGCTGTTGAAAGCAGGGTGAGATATCACAGTGAAACCTTCGTGTCATTTCTGTAGTTTGGCACAAATGAGGTTATTTTGGTTTGTTTCTACATATAGGGCCTCCCAGAACTCAGAAAGAAATTCAAGAACTCTTTTTTTTTTAACCATGTTATTTTATGTGACCTTTTGAGAGGTGTTTCCAGAAATGGGTCACAACTGAGTCTTTTCACAGTAAGGCAGAATTGACTATTAATAAATAGGGTAGAGAAAAAAAAGAACATCTTCCTAATCCCAATTGAAAAAAGCAAGATTTAGATGCATAAATGAATAAAGTATTCTGGACAGAGCAGAAGGAGCAAATTGAGGGGAAGGACCAGTCATCTACCAATGCCACTTGCAGACAGATAGGGACAAAGGGCATTAACCCTCTCTAATATGGAAGGGGGAGAGTGCAGCCTGGGTTAGGAAGAAAAGTGGGATCATCAGATAGAAGCAGGATTTCAGAAAGGCATGGAGGGACATGGAAGAAAGAGGCTAGGAGGGATGAGGAGAACAAAGTGGCTCACTGTGGTAATGAACTCTGAAGGGTGTTAGAAGCTGATGGCCATTATAGGACTAAAGTGATGGTGGGAGGAGTACCCTTGACAATGGTTTTGAAAATAAATGGTAGCATATATAGGAGGAGGTTGTTTTGGATACCTGGGAGCCTTGAAGATAATAGGCTTCATCAAATGCAGTGCAACTGGGGAGCAGTTCCCTGTGTTCCCTGGAGTGCATGTGTATGTGTGTGTGTACATGTGTGCATGTATGCACCATTTTAGGTGCATGAGGCTCAGGTGGGATCTGTCAATGACCAGACTCTACTCCTGGAATTGTGCCCTTAGAATTGTGTCCTTCAATTTTTCAGGAGTTTATTTTTAATAACCAAATGCCTCTGGAGACTAATACTTCACAGTGAAAATCACTTGGTGAGATAAAATTTTAAGGAGGAAATTCATTAAGAAGGGAGGGGATGCAGGAGAGAGTTTTTGATAATAGAGTTGAAGAAATAAAGGTAGAGAGCAAAGCATACGCAGAAATTTGATAATCAGGTTCTAGGCTGACAAGCAGCAAGGTTGGCTTGGTAAGGGACCACAGAAGATTGCACTAGAGCTTCTTAAATTCCTTCTGTATATGGCCAGGAGTGGTCTTGCAACTTGGGCATGGCAATGGTCACAGCTTTGGGTCTGTTGGCCTCAGCTTCACACCAGCCTCTGAGTGCTCTTGGTCCACAGCATGCTGCCCGTTTCAGCTTCTGGTGCAATGCCTTGGACGTGGAGGTAGTCTACCAGTCAGTGTTCATTGAATGTTAGGAACTGAGGATTGCAGAAGTAAAGAGCAGTATGGCCTGATAAAATGAGAGTATGTGTGCACCTTATTCTGCATAAACAACTTGACAGAGAGATCTGAACATATATCTCTGTCCATTACAGTGAGGCTGAAGTGAGGGAAACATTACAGAAATGCTTGAGAAGAGGATGACACCAATGGGATTCTGAATCCTTCCCAAGGGCCAGGTAGCTCTGTGATGTTTCATGGCTACTGACTCACTGTCTTGAACCTTTAAGACAGCATGCTAGCACCTGCTTCTACCCCTGGACAATCTTGTAGAAATTCATACCTGAGTGAAAGGGCCAGATTCACATAGATTGTGATAACATAGTATTGTGTAAAGCGCTCCAGGCTTCTAGGGTCAAACAGATGTGGATGTGCATCCTGGCCCCCTCGCTTGCCAGGTATGTGACTTGTACAAATTATTTAACTTAGCCTGAGGTTTGGCTTTCTCACCTAATACAAGGAAAATAGTTATCTCCACTGCACACAACAGACAGTACCTGGAACTCAATGAATGCCACTCTTCCATCCTATTGTAGACTGAAAGGGGAATTAGAAGAGCCTATGGTGGCTACACATCTGTCAGACACACAGGACAACTTCATAACACAAAGTAGTTGTATTCAGTATATGAATACAACATCCCGATTGTAACATTTTCTTTCTTTTTTAAGCTTATTTCTAAAATCACTGTTAAATGTGTTTTTTTCCTTCTAGATTTGTAATTTCTAATAAGAAGGAACAACAATACTATCCATTTAAACTAACTTTTGCTCAGTAAGGCACTTGAAGTGCTGATACACTGTGCTGAAAGACACCATTCTAGACTTTGGTTTACTCAACATTAAGAGAGGAGAATTGGAATCAAATGCCCTGAGAAATAGACACCCAGAAAACTAGTTCAAGGGTGTGTTTATAGACCTCATGAAACCGCTGCCACTCTCCCATACTGGGTTAAGAATCTTCTCCGTGTTGTCCATCTCCAAAGATTACTGAAGTTTTGAACATTTCTGTCTTGAAATCCATAAGATATAGTCTACACTAAGTCTGTGTGTGTGTGTGTGTGTGTGTGTGTGTGTGTGCGTGCGTGCAAGCTCAGGGTTTTCTCTTTCACTGTCTTCTACCCTACCCCATGACAGCTGCACTAAACCAAAAAAAAAAAAAAACAAAAAAAACCAAAGCAAAACAAACAAACAAAAAACTGGACAGAGCAGGCTTGGGCATCGATGAATGAGTCACTTTATACACAAATAAGAAACAAAATTCATTGGCTTTGTTACTAAATGTTATTTGCAAAGTCTCTGTACTAATTATAAACTATCTATAAACCCTTATTTCATAGAAATAATACTTATGAATGGAAATTAAAAGTCATCAGAAGAAGTAAACACAGATGTTTTGCTGAAAAACAAGTAATTAGTAAACCTGTGGTAGTTAAAAACTCTCTGCGGATAACCTGTAACCATAGTTACTACGAAAAACTGGTCAACAGAACATCATTGTATAAGGTAATGCTTTTAACTTAAGACTTAGTAGACAAGGCAGAATTCCAAAATGAGGGTCTGTAGAACCTTTTGTTCTCATAAAATACGGGCTGTGTGACCCTGTGTCCTCCGTGGCTCAGCTGGCCTCTCTGAGCTAGGTACCCTCCAGGGTTGTGGTAATGGGCGTTTACACATTAAGGCATAGAACACGGTTCCTGCCTGATGTGCATGTTCAATAAAAGACACCAGCTTCCTCTCTCTTGCTCTTCTTTCATTTTCCTTCTTTTTTAATAAATTAAATTTTAGGAATACAAGTTTAAGAATTTTCATTTTCTTCCACCACATATACTTACCATTAAAAATTCTATTGTCTATATATTTTTTCTGAATATACGAGTTTATTTTACAAAATTGGGAGATGGAAAAACAAATAATAAAGATAGCAGAAATCACTTATAATCTTACCGAAAAAGAAAACTTTGGTTTTCTTTTTTTCTGTGTGCACATCTATTTTTAAAAAGTAATATTTTCTAATGGCTTGTATTTTTTTCCACTTTATCCACTAAAAATTATATTGTGATGATTCCCCCACATCTTTAAACATTCTTTCAAACACGGGATTCCATCGTATATGTACTTGTATCTGACTAATCCCCTGTTATTAGACATTTGTTAGTTTCTACTTTTCACTATTATTTATAAGGTCAAAATAAATATTATCCTCTAACCAAATTCCTAAAAGTAGAATTATTGGATCAAAGGCTATGAGCATGTTTATGGCTTTTTTTTAAATTCATTTTTATTGTTAGACTTATTGGGGTAACATCTGTTAGCAAGGATTACATAGGTTTCAGGCATACAATTGTTTATGGCTTTTGATCCACATTATCAACTCCTCTTCGGGGAGTGAGTCCAGTGTAAACCCTTCTTTCCTCAAATGGCCCCCACATTGGGAGGGAAGACTCTACTAGATGTTTAAAAATCTGATGTGCAAAATTTCTGTAACTCTCAGGGTTGGTGTTTTTTTTTTGGCATTTTTTTCTTAACGATAAATTACATTTTTCTAATGTATTTTTTGCATCTTAGCATTATTTCTTTTGTGGATTGTCTATTTTCTTTGTCTATTTTCTTCAGTTGGTGTACCTTCTACTTGAGTTGCAAGAGCTCTTTTAGACAATACTATAATGATCATATATACAGATTTATATATACGCTTACATGTCTACTCCATGTATATATGCTTATATGTACTCATATCTATATTATATATACATATGCATGTATACACTCACCTGTATATTGTATATACATCTGCATACATTACACTCAAATGCATATATGCACTTACATGTATATTGTATATACATATTTATATATACACTCACATGTATATATACTATACACCCATAAATACATCATATACATGCACACACACACCAGAAGATATATTATTTCTTTAGAAGAAAAAACCTGAAAAACGTAATTCAATCATACAAACATTGAAGAGCTATGAGAGACAGTGGTTTGAACAGGCCTTGGAAAAGTTGAAGCTCTAATGATGATTTCCTAGAAACATTTGTTTGTTCCTTTTTCTTGAACAGTTTACTTATAATTTCTTAAGGAGAGCTCTTATGAAAAATGTTTTCTAAACATATGAGTCAGTCCTGAGTTGACTTGACTTCATTTTCTGTCAAATGTGCAAATGTTTTACAACACATATAAATGTGACATTCAGTACTGGGTTTTAAGAAATCCCAACATGCAGACAGTTAAATTTAGAAAACAGATGTTTGAGGATGTTATTGATTAGAAGTTGACGGCAGGGATAAGTACTCACAACCTGTTTACGTATAATGACCTACCTGAGAAGAGCGAGTAATGAGGCTAAATCAGTAAACAATTGAAGAGAAACGTCTTTGACATTTTGATATGCCTTGGAAAACAGTTTGTGTTTATAAAAATTTGATGTATACAGAAATAATTTACTCCTGTGAGGTATACATGTGGGTGTTTCACAAGCCCCTTTTAAGTACCCTCTGACCTAGCCCCAGTGTCCACCAGCTTTGGCACTTTGAGAGGGTCTGTGGGAGTAGATTTTCCTTGTTTGGTTCTTGCAGCAACAATGGCACATGATCAGGTTTAGAAGTTTAGTTCTTATTTTCCCCATCTGGTTCTCACTTCACTTCATAGCCTGTCTATGAATGATGACTAACAATGAGACTGAAGAAGGTGGTTTTTTTGTTGTTAATTCCTGTGACATATATGGAAATTTGTGACAGGGAGACAGGTTTGTGTATGCCTATAGATTTGAATATTGATGCATTTCTCATCAGTCCACTGTCTTCTGGTGGAGAACATCAAAGGGGTGGGTAGTTTGCTAGCTGCTCAGTTCTCTGAGTAAGTCTGCTCACACCTCAATTACCCACCCTCAGGATGGGTAGTCGTGAGTATATGGAGTTAGACTGAAAGTGTTAGGAAAGAGAGTTGTGCAGAGTTTTGTTGTTGTTGCTGTAGTTCTCTCTCTCTCTCTCTCTCTCTCTCTCTCTCTCTGTCTGTCTCTCTCTGTCTCTCTCTCTCTCTTTCTCTCTGTCTCTCTCCCCCTCCCTCCCAGCCTCCCTTGGCTTCTCCCCACCCTCTGTTGGTGGATAAAAGAAAGATCAAAAGAAAGTGATGAAACCAGCTATACTGCCCGCTGTATTCTCTTTCCTAGTGTGTATTAATAATGATAATGATAGTAACGATAATGGGAAGTATTTTATTGTTCTGATAGAGGCAGTGCGAGATTACTGGGACATTTAATTCAGAAATGTTTGTTTTCACTAATTTTCCCTTTTCCTCTAAAGATCTTTAAGTTTAAAATTTTGTATTGTAATATAATACTGCTTTTACTAAAACTATTTTAACTTGCACTTTTAAAAATAGGACTGTGAAAAGAGAGAGAAACCATTTGTACAGAAGAATGCTGAATTTAAAGATCAGGGATATTACACCTGCATGTTTTTCCTTTATCATAATGGAAAACTATTTAATGTCACCAAAACCTTCAAGGTAACAGTAGGTGAAGGTAAGAGAAATTTTAGAATTGAAAAAAACAACTATATCTTAGTAAAGCAGTGTATTTTCTTTCTTCCTAAGCTGTACAGGAAGCCAGAAGCAATTGGAGTTGTGACATATCACCAGTTCAAATATAAGGGTCACAACCATTTTGACACCATCCACCACACTGAAAGGTTTTTGGGGGTAGTAACTGAAAGTTCATGTAGGTGAACCTCCCATGATTCAGCTCTCTTATTTGGTATTTGAGTAAATTATGGGTTTGTTAAGCATATGCTTGCACTCAAATATTTACTGAGGGTGTTTATATTCAATAAACTACTGTGCATTGGGAGGGAATGGAAGCAGGAAAGTCAGAAATGAAGTATATACTATTCTTGAGGAATTTGATTATAGTCAAGAGGGGTGGTAAGCCGCATAGAGCTACCGTGGTATAGTTGACCTTTGAACAATGCAGGGATTAGGGGTTCCAACCCCGTGTGCAGTCCAAAATCTGCATATAACTCTTAAGTCCCCTAAAACTTTACTGCTCTTAGTCTACTCTTGACCAGAAGCCTTACCAATAACTTAATGATTTAATATAAACTTTGTATATTATATAAGGGCTGTCTGGAAAAAATCCAGCCATTGTCAATATAATGAGAATGGTTACATGGCAGGATATTTTTTAGACAGTCCTTGTATGTTGTATTCTTACAATAAAGTAAGCTAAATAAAAGAAAATCATAAGAAAGAGAAACTACGTTTACAGTATTCATTGAAAAAATTCACTTATAAGTGGACCCTTGCGGTTCAAACCTGTATTGTTCAAGGGTCAGCTGTACATGAAACCAGTCACCTGAAATGTGTTAAAGTGGGTGGAGGGAGTCCAGGGTAAGAACAGATGCAGAGGGCTCTGTTGGCTTATGTGAATTCCAGGCTTGCCCAACGAGTCTGAATCTCAGAGGAACCCAGACCTGACTCAACCCAGGTTTCACTGCCCTAGTTTCGTTCTGCAGTTGTGCCCACACAACCCTCCACGCCCTTCTGTACTTTTCACTCTGTCGTATTGCACCCTCTGAGAGAGCTGAGGTGAGGGAGCTGCAAGAAAATTCTGCAGTCACCTTCAGTCCTAGGATCAGGCATTCTGTTCGCTAAGTGCCCACAAGTCCCACGAAGGCAGCTGTGGACATTACTTGTAAATGACCCCAGAGATACCAGATGTGCTAGCAGAGAGAGTCCAGGTCATGAAGAAATTTGCCAGTGCTGATAATGGGAGCAGTAAGAACTTGACTCTGTAGCAGTGTAAATGTGACCACTGCTGCTCTGTGTTCTGCAGTTATTAGCTGCCTTAGGTTGTATTACAGCGTTTGGTGGAGGCTGCTGGGGGGTATGTACTTCCTAAACATTACTGGATGGAGCCAGAGGTGTAAAATGCTTAGGCACCTCCAGTTGGGGTCAGAAGTCACTGAGGAGCAGAAGTAGAACTGAGCCTGAAGGTTTGGACACCCCAGCAGGGCTGGGACTGGACTGAGGCAAGTAAGGGTGAAGGTGAGCAAGGGAGATATCCAGGGTACAGAATTGAAGGGGTGCTCCTCTCAGCGTGAGGGGAGGGTGGGCACCTGAGAGTGAGTGCCTTGCCTACCCCACCTAAGTTATGACCCTGCACTGTGAGGAGTTAAGGAGGGCAACCAGAAGGAATAAAGACAGAAGAGAAAGGCACTTCCCAGTGGCTTTGCATCTTCTAAGTCCTGCAAGTTTGACTGTGTCCCTGGATGAGAGTCTTCCTCCGGCTTTTAGCTGCAGTAAGCAGTAGCCACAGATATGAATGGAGAGGAAGCCAAATTCAATGTGCTTTCTCCAGCTACATGAGCTCTGAATTCAATGGAAAGTGAACAAAAAATAATATTAGCTGCAACCATTATGTAATGAAAAATATGACTAAAGTATATGTAAAGCGATGACTGTTAGAATCTTTTGACAAGGAATAAGCATATTATACAAAAATGTTTGTCTTACAGAAGTTCAGTGCAACACTAACACGTTTTTCTTGTCTTTTTTTCACTTTTAGGTAACAGTAATATAAATCCAGTACTTCGTGGACCACAGCTTAACCATGTTAGAGTGGAATTAGGTATATTTTGACATACATATATTCTGCAATTATGAATAGTGGCATAATCGAATTTTCCAAGGCTAAATCTGATTTGTTATTGTAGGGATAACACCTTCCATAGTTAGTGGAGAACATTATAAAAGCAGAAAAAGCCTGTCATTGTTTGAATGTTGCCATTTTTAGACTGATTAAAAGAATCAGTCTGTTAAAAAAATTATGGAATTGCCTGTGGTTTGTAGTTTAGTCAACCTTTTTGTGATCATTTTTAAATATGAAAACTCAGTGAAAATACTCTGGAGAAATGATTCAAATATATTGTGTGGTTGAATATTTGATTAATGGATTTACTTAGATCAATGGACTGAAATGACTGTACATTTAGGAACTGTCTTAATGAATCAACATGTCCAGTTAAGTAATTTCTTTCAAAAATAAAAGGCAGAAAGAAAGAAAAAGAAATTTACATATGCTAAAACCAGATTTTGTGTTAGGTGATTGAAATATGTCATTGAATTAAATCTTCCAAGTAACTTTGAGGGGCGTTATTCCCATTTTAGGAATTAAATGACTGAAGCTCAGAAAGGTAATTTTTCTCAGGTTAAACCTTTGGCAGAAGTGGGATTCAAGTGTCTGTTGATTGTTTCCAAAACCTACGCCTTTGTCCACAGCTGGTCTCAATTATTTATATGACACACGTGCCCAATATAGCTTAGTTACTTTGTGATTTCTATTTTTATTGATTTCTGAATTTACTTTTAGTTTTATTTTATTCTCATTTTGGGCTTATTTGCACTTCTTTTTTTATTTGTCAGCATGGAGAGTTAGGGATTAATTTCAATTATCTTTTATAATATGTGCATTTTAAGCTCTAAATTTCCCTCTAATCACTCTATAGCTGTGTGTCACGGGTTGGTATGTCATATTTTTATTACTATTCAGTTCAAAACATTTCAAACAATTTTTCTTATGATTTCTTTCGTCTATGAATTATTTGTGTTTCTTAATGTCCAAATGTTTGGAAGATTTTCTATTCAGTTTTCTGTTATTGATGTCCAGTTTAGTTTCATTGTGGTCCAAGATTATTCACCATATTATTTCAGTCTTTTGAAATTTGTACAAACTTGCTTAAGGGCCAGAATATGATGGATCTTGATAAATGTCCCAGGTGTATTTGAAGCAAATGTTTGGTTTTATCCTTCTATAAATGTCAATTAGGTGAAGTTGGTTAATGGAATTGTTCAAATAATCTATATCCTTACGAATGATTTGTGTGCTTTCTCTATCTGTTGTCAGGAAAGATATTAATATTAGTGTCTCCAAGTATGATGATCAAGTTGTCTATATATCCTCTAGTGCTATCAATTTTTGCTTTATATTTATTGAGGTTATTTTATGGGCACCCACAAATTGATGCCTATTGAATTGATACTTTATTATTAGGAAATTTCTTTATCTATCCTCATACTTCTTTCTTCTTTTCTCCGTGCCTTCTCTCTTTGATATTAGATAGACACACCAGTTTTCTTTCATTTGAGATTGGCATGTTTTATCTTTTTACATTCTTTTACTTTTAACATTTCTTTGTCCTTACACATAAAAATCTCTCTGATATAAATTGCATCTATTTGAATCTTTTTTATAAATCCAGTCTACATACTATATATTTGATAAATTACTGATAATAGCTGGTTTGAAGTCTGTCCCCTTGCTACCTGTTTTCAAGTTGTCTCATGTGTTCCTTTCATTCCTCTTTTCCTTTTGGATTAATAAAGTATGTTTTCTTCACTTAATCTGTTCCGTTTTCTTTTTAAATATTCCTTTTTCATTAGTAGTTCTAGAGATTACAGTAAGTATTTTCATCTCACTGCAATAAGACAGATGTACATATTAGTACATTTACAACTTCACAAACGTGAGGACATTACAGCAGTTAATTTCATTCATCTTCTTACCTCCCTTTGAGATTGGCATTATTATTATTGCTTTAAACAATCAAAACTCTTTTATATTTACCCAAATATTTGTTCTTTCTTGTGTTGTTTATTTGTTCATGTGTTTCCTTGCTTTTCATCTGGGATAATTTTTCTTGAGCTTAAAATTTTTCCTTTGGTATTTCACATAGTGTAGTTAAACTGGCAATAAATTCTTTCAGCTATCATGTATCTAAAAAAAATCCATATTTGCCATCAGTTTGAAGAGTATTTTCTTTCAATAATTTCAATAATTCTAGGTTGGTAGTTTTTTTCCCCTTTACTTTAGAGATGCCTTTTCAGTTTTCATTGGTTTCCATAGTTTCTGTTGAAA